>CM032330.1:46413150-46703150 GCA_019022515.1 Quercus aquifolioides | reverse complement strand
TGAATAACAAAAAGTTATGGTGGAGGCTGGTAGTGTGATAAATTACAGAGGTAAAATATATACGTCAAATAGTATTTTTCCGTAAAAGCATGTTAGGAGCTTGATTCTGGTTTGATAGAGTGCTTTTCTTAGTTTTGTCCTCATGCCGAAAGAGAACTAGGGTCAGCGGCAGTGGCAGGAAAATATCTATATATATATATTTATATTTATATATGTATATATGATAAATGGAATTACCACCTTGAGAAAGCAACGCCAGCTCCTTTTCTTTATTGTTATTATTATTATTATTATTATGTTTGTTTATTTTGGTTGGTTGAGGCGTAAAGGGGAAGCAGTAGGTCTGACCATGGTTTTAAAAATCGGTACGGTGAGAGAACCGGAAAAGTTGCTAATTACCGGTTTTATGGTCGGATTGGGGTCCGACCGATGGTCGAACCGATGACGTCATAAATAATTTAATTATTATTTATTTAAATTATATAAATAATTAATAATTTTTTAATTATATATAAAAATATATATATATTAACAAGTGTGTGTAAAAGTAAAACAAGTGTAAAATATTTTACAAAATTCACTGAGTCATCCCTCCCTACTCTCTCAACACTCTGCTTTCTCAATATCAAAGTTTCCCTTCCACAAACCAAACCTTCAGCCTCCGATCCACTCCCAGATACCACTCATCACCGGCCACCGATCCACTCATCGGCGCCACTCATCACCGATTGCATCTCCACCGCCATCAGCACCACCCACTAATTCACCTCCCTGAGTTTTTTTTTTCTTTTTTCTTTCCGTTATCCTCCGTTGTCGACCCCACTGTTTCTTGGCCACCTCCACCGTCGTTGATTCATTCTTTTAATCTCAGTTCTGGATTTTTTTTTTCCTTTATTGCTGTGTGGCTTTATCGATTTGGGTTTTTGGATGGTTTATGGGTCATGGGTGGCTAGGTTTGTGGGTTGTGGTGGATGGTTGGGATGTTTTGTGGGTCTTGGTGGTGGCTGAGTTGTGGGTTTTGGGTGGGTAGTTGAAATGGTTTGTGGGTGAGGGCGTGCCGCTGTGCGTGAGGTGCGTGCTGTTGTGCGTGAGGCAGAGAGAACAGAGTGAGGTAGAGAGTAGAGAGAGCTTGAGTTGAGTTGAGCGGCCTTGAGAGCTTGAGGTGAGTGAGAGAGTGAGGCAAATGAGAAGAGGAGGCGTGAATCGTGAGGTGAGAGTGAGATGGCTGATGAGAAGAGTGAGTCAGTGAGGACTTTAGGTTTGTTTTGAGGAGCAGAAAAAACGACGTAGTTTTGAGGAGCAAAAAACTTAAAAACGACATAGTTTAGTTTGAGGAGCAAAACCGGTTTGACCGCGTCGGTTTTCGGTTCTCAGGTTGAACCGGCCGATTTTTACTATTTACCGGTTTTTAGGCCATTTTCGGTTTTATACCATAACCGGATCGGATTGAAGGCCGGTTCCCGGTCGGACCGGCCGGTCCGGTCCGATTTTTAAAACTATGGGTCTGACTAAGTGATTATATATATATATCAACTCACGAATATAATAATGGGTGATGTACTTTTGGCCCTTTTATGCCTATAGGTATGGTGTAACTATAGACTTGATTCCTAGGAACGTTTAGCGGCAGAAAATAAAGAGAGCAAAAATATTGTAAATTTACGTGGGATATTGGTGTGAGTGGATAGTGGGCAATTATTGGTTATTTTGAATAGTCTCTCTTCTGGCCGGAAACCGTTATAAGTTTTCTTGAATTATTTGATTATTGAGTATAGTGTTTGAAAATTGTTCTAGGTGATAACTAAAGATTTTTAGAGGAATTGTTAAGGAAAAGTTTCTTTTGGAATAGCTTTTGGAGGTAAGTAACCTTATCCTAATTGGTTTTATTTTGCGTATTTTAACGATTGAAAATTGTTTACAGTTGTTACAATTTTATTTCTATTGTATTATTGATTTCAAGTAAAGAATTATCACAAATATATCTGATTACTGAATATATGATGTATTTCATTTAATTGTTTTTAGCAATATTGATTCAAAGTAAAGAATAAAGAATTTTCACAAATATACATGAGCATTGAATATAAGATTTATTTTATTTAATTGTTTTTTTTTTTTTTTTTTTTTTTTTTGTAGCTATATTGATTTAAAGTAAAGAATTATAGAAATATCATAAATAGATTTGAATATTCAATATATGATTATATGTATGTATTTGAATAAGATATAGTTTTTTTAGAAAATATGATTTCATATAAATGATTTTGAACAATTTGACTATGAATTTATTCTGATACCCAGCCAATGGGGGTTATTCATTGGTACTCTGATACCCAACTAATGGGGGTTATTCATTGGTATTCTGATACCCAAACCAATGGGGGTTATGCATTGGTACTTTGATACCCAAACCAATGGGGGTTATTCATTGGTACTCTGATACTCAGCCAATGAGGGTTATTCATTGGTATTCTGATACCCAAGCCAATGGAGGTTATTCATTGGTACTTTGATGCCCAGTCACGGGAATATAGCGTGACCATAGTCATAAGATTATTAAGAATATGAATTATGTTTGAATATTTGAATTATTTTGAGTCCTTATAGCTACAAATGTTTGAGTATTTGAACTATTTGGAGTCATTAAAATTGCTTATGTATCTTTTTGGAACATATTGTAAGTTATAGCTTTGATATATGGAAAACTGACTACTTTCTAAATCATCTATGTTATATTTGTCAGATTAAAGTATGTAATCTATTTGCAACTTATTATTTTAAGACTATGAAACTACTTTAGTTATTTTTTGAAAACCCATAGTATATTATAATTGTTGAAAACTCATATTACATCTTATTACTTTACAGATCTATTGCTTGATAGAACTTATTAGGATTTTGGTTACTGATTGAGTTGTCAACTCACCCCTTTCCCCCTCCAGTTTCAGATTATGAAGAATAGCAAGTTTTGGAAGTTTTGACGTTGTGTTGTGAGTAGGAAAAGAAGTTTAGTGATTTTGGGATAGGATGGTCTTCTAATAGTTTTATATTTATTGGCCAATTGGCATAATGTAAATGAGGTTTGGATTTTGTTCCTATTAAATTATTGGAGATCTATTCATAAAGGAATTGTTGAGGTATGTTGGATTTATTTGATTTAATCTTTTTGAGGATAAAATTTTAGTTGCTAAAAAAAGGCCTTGCACACTTGTAGGGTTCTTACTTTATAAGCGTGCGGTAGTTGTCACGTGCCTATCTGTATAGTTGGGTTCGGGGCGTGACAATTATTTAGTACGTTTTTTTTTTTATTTTTTTTTTTATATTTTTCTATTTTCAATCATGCCTTATAAATAGCATGCACTCATTGTAATAAGAGATTTATTGAATAAAAATCAGAAAAGGTGAGGCTTTGCTCTTCTTTTGGTTCTTCAAGAACTGTGAACTTATGAGGGATTCTTCTTTGTGGCGTTCAAACTTTATACCTTTGGTTCGTGATTCAATTATAATCATTGGGTCAAGGTGTTACACTTATACCTTTGGTTCGCGTTTCGATTATAAACGTTGGGTCAGGGTTTCTATCAAAAAAACTGAATTTTAGCTTTCTTGGGCAAGTATTCAAATATTTTTGTTGGGTCTCAAAGCGTGTCGATTGAGGTTTGCATCAAGCTAACTTGTAATTTTGGTCTTAGAAACCAGCCAAGTTGCTGTTTGTTCCGAACCACTGCTTCTGTTGGAAGGCCAAGCAATTGGAGAGAGACTACAGGAGACCTAAGATTAGGAATAGGTGTCTCTGCTGGACTTGGATTTCCTGGCCAACCAAATCCACGGAAGCATGGAAGGATGATACAGACCTTGTTATGAGTAATTTTATGGACAAAGGTGGTCATTAAGTGGAGAAACAAAATTTGTTTGGATCTCAAAACTACAATGATGTTGTGAAGAGGGTTTCTACCGAACCATGAGAGGGTTGATTTCAAACTGATTATGAAGCAATATTGGTTGCTAAGTGTTGAGAATGATGAAGCTATAGTGAGAAATGGCTGTGAGAAGGAGGACTTGAAAATTTGAAAGAAACAAATCTTCATTTCATGACTCAGTGTGTTTTTCTTGATGAGTTTTCAACGGACCCGACCCTTCTATTTATAGCGGAGAGATGAAGAACGGTAGATGGGTAGTTGAGAATGGCGGATGAGAATTTTTGGTGAGAATGGTAGATTCCCGACTGGTAGGCATCGAACAGTAGGTGGGAATGTTTGGCACCGAAAGTGGAATGGTAGGCGGAAGACAAGTAGGCACCGAACGAGAATGGTAGGTTGAACTGGCAACTCAATGTAATTTCAAGTTCAAGACACACTTGTGAGAGTTCATTTGTTCTTTGCAAGGGAAGCCCTGATGAAGCTTGGAGGATAACCTTGAGGGGATCCAAATTAAATGGATGAATCTCAAATTTTGATCTTGGGAGCTTTAGGTTTTGGACATCGTTAGTACTTCAAAGATGCGGGTTAGATTGGTGATTTCCAAGTCGCGAAAAACTGAGCAAGACAAGTCTGGCTTTAAAATCTTGACTTTGGGTCGACTTCAACACAAAAGATAACTATCTTGGAATTGAGTCATTTGTGCGATTTCCAAGTCTCAAATGACGGAACGGACTCCAAAATTGGAATGTATGCGAAAAATTGAGCAAGATAGGTCCACCTTAAAAATTTTGACTTTTGGTCAACATTTACGCAAAAGTCAACTTTCTGAAAATTGGACGTTTGCGCAATTTCTGAGCCTTGAATGAGGAAGCAGATCCCATAATCGGAATGTACTCGAAAAACTGAATGGGACAAGCCCTTTTGGAAAATTTTGACTTTTTGGTCAAAGTCAAAGGTTCAACTTAGTCAAAGCATTTTCGTTTCTTTTTTTTTTTTTTTTTTCTTTTTTTTAGTTTCAGGCGGTTCAGATCGGGTCAGGATCAACAGGTCAAACCGGGTCGGATCAGTACAGGTGGGCCAAACCGGATAGTGGAGGATGACGTCATCCCTGACGTCATAGCACTAGGCGCGTGAGGTCCGTTCCTGCGCGTATAGGCGCATGAATGTAGAAGGTGGCGCGTGGGAGCGCGTGAACTTGATGCTGGGATCGCTGACTCTTTTGGAGGTGCGTGGTGGCGCGTGCCTCACTCTTTGGGCCTGAAATTTTCAAGTTTTGCCGAGAAAAGGCCGCTGGATCTAGTGGTGATGTCATTTCCTTGAAATGAAATCTGGATTTGTACAAATATGAAGGAGCAGGCCGCGACCCTCTGAAGCTTTTTGCGGCGAGTGAAGGCGCATGGTTGCTCCGTTGAGACTGACTTTTCTGGGTTCTGGAGGTCGAAGTCAGTTTAAAATCCCTATGGGGTCAGTTTTGTGAAATGATCTTTGGAGTTTCACAAATTTGGAAGTGAAGGCCGTGGGTGACAATTTGTATATGATGAATTTTCTGTTCTTTTGCGGCGGCAACTCTGACAGGACAGTGCCAAGATGGCTCCTAAATGTCTCTTTTTCTTTGATGATGCTGAAAAAATCACCAGTGAGCCACACGGTTCCAACTCGCTCGATACCAGACCT
This sequence comes from Quercus aquifolioides, assembly GCA_019022515.1. Lineage (NCBI taxonomy): Eukaryota > Viridiplantae > Streptophyta > Magnoliopsida > Fagales > Fagaceae > Quercus > Quercus aquifolioides. The sequence goes on along the minus strand of CM032330.1, from coordinate 46,697,559 downwards.
ACCCAACACAGAAAAAGAAGAAGACCTTACAGAGAGTACCGGTGTGGTACCGGCCAAAGACCCTCCGAAGGTTGAGTTAGAAGAGGGCTCCAACAATGCTAGAGAGTACGAGCTTTAGAGAAATTGTGCCTACCTTTTTCTTGAGGGTTTTTGGGTTTTTATAGTAGCGTAGGGCCAGACTCCTTTGTTTACGGAACAAGTCTTTTCCTTATAGGGAAGATACTCATTAATGCGTGTATATTCTAGAATTCTACTCATGTTAGGACTCTACAAACCAGGGCTAATCGTGTGTCGCAAGTATTTTCAATTTAAGGTTCCTTGGAGACCACATAATAATGGGTCGGATACCACGTGGCTGTTCGGTTCGTACATGCCACGTCTGTTCGTGCCACCTTCGTCCAGATAGCTTTGTCATGCATAATTTTTCCTCTTCAGTTACCTCCTTCACCCTATGGGTCCGTGATCTTGGAGTGAAAGGACCCGTGGGGTGACGGTTCGATTTGGATCTTGAGAGACTTGTCAGTCTTTGACAGGCTGGCCCAAAATTATTTATGGCGCAGGGGACCTAAATTTTGACCAAGACACTCTTGGGTGACATGGTTCGTCTATCCTCCCGTAGGTAAGAAGACTTAGGATTTTCACTAAGGCATTCGCAGGTGACTGGGTTCGTCCTTCCACCTGTAGGTAGTAGGACTTAAAATTTGTACCAAGGCACTTGTGAGTGACTTGGTCCGTCCTTCCATTCGTAGGTAGTAGGACTCAAATTTTGTACCAAGGCATTTGTGAGTGACTTGGTCCGTCCTTCCACCCGTAGGTAGTAGGACTTAAATTTTGTACCAAGACACTTGTGAGTGACTTGGTCCGTCCTTCCACCCGTAGGTAGTAGGACTTAAAATTTGTACCAAGGCACTTGTGAGTGACTTGGTTCGTCCTTCCACCCGTAGGTAGGAAGATTTAGAATTTTTACCAAGACACTCGTGGGTGGCTTGGTTCGTCCTTCCACCCGTAGGTAAGAAGACTTCAAATTTTTTTACAAAGACACTCGTTGGTGGCTTGGTTCGTCCTTCCACCCGTAGGTAGGAAGACTTAGATTTTTTACCAAGACACTCGTGGGTGGCTTGGTTCGTCCTTCCACCCGTAGGTAGGAAGACTTAGATTTTTTACCAAGACACTCGTGGGTGGCTTGGTTCGTCCTTCCACCCGTAGGTAGGAAGACTTCAAATTTTTTACCAAGACACTCGTGGGTGGCTTGGTTCGTCCTTCCACCTGTAGGTAGGAAGACTTAGATTTTTTACCAAGACACTCGTGGGTGGCCTGGTTCGTCCTTCCACCTGTAGGTAGGAAGACTTAGAATTTTTACCAAGACACTCGTCAGTGGCTTGGTTCGTCCTTCCACCCTAGGTAGGAAGACTTAGAATTTTCTACCAAGACACTCGTTGGTGGCGGGGTTCATCCTTCCACCTGTAGGTAGGAAGACTTAGATTTTTTACCAAGACACTCGTGGGTGGCTTGGTTCGTCCTTCCACCCGTAGGTAGGAAGACTTCAAATTTTTTACCAAGACACTCGTTAGTGGCGTGGTTCTTTCTTCCACCTGTAGGTAGGAAGACTTAGATGTTTTACCAAGAGACTCGTGGGTGGCTTGGTTCGTCCTTCCACCCAGAGGTAGGAAGACTTAGAATTTTTACCAAGACACTCGTGGGTGGCTTGGTTCGTCCTTCCACCCGTAGGTAGGAAGACTTAGAATTTTCTACCAAGACACTCGTTGGTGGCTTGGTTCGTCCTTCCACCCGTAGGTAGTAGGACTTAAAATTTTCTACCAAGACACTCGTGGGTGGCTTGGTTCATCCTTCCACCCATAGGTAGGAAGACTTAGAATTTTCTACCAAGACACTCGTTGGTGGCTTGGTTCGTTCTTCCACCCGTAGGTAGTAGGACTTAAAATTTTTAACCAAGACACTCATTGGTGGCTTGGTTCGTCCTTCCACCTGTAGGTAGGAAGACTTAGATTTTTTACCAAGACACTCGGGGGTGGCTTGGTTCGTCCTTCCACCCGTAGGTAGGAAGACTTAGAATTTTCTACCAAGACACTCGTTGGTGGCTTGGTTCGTCCTTCCACCCGTAGGTAGTAGGACTTAAAATTTTCTACCAAGACACTTGTTGGTGGCTTGGTTCGTCCTTCCACCCGTAGGTAGGAAGACTTAGAATTTTCTAGCAAGAAACTCGTTGGTGGCTTGGTTCGTCCTTCCACCCATAGGTAGTAGGACTTAGAATTTTCTACCAAGACACTCATTGGTGGCTTGGTTCGTCCTTCCACCTGTAGGTAGGAAGACTTAGATTTTTTACCAAGACACTCGTGGGTGGCTTGGTTCGTCCTTCCACCTGTAGGTGGGAAGACTTAGAATTTTCTACCAAGACACTTGTTGGTGGCTTGGTTCATCCTTCCACCCATAGGTAGTAGGACTTAAAATTTTCTACCAAGACAATCGTGGGTGGCTTGGTTCGTCCTTCCACCCGTAGGCAGGAAGACTTAGAATTTTCTACCAAGACACTCGTTGGTGGCTTGGTTCGTCCTTCCACCCGTAGGTAGTAGGACTTAAATTTTTTTTTTACCAAGAGACTCGTTGGTGGCTTGGTTCGTCCTTGCACCCGTAGGTAGTAGGACTTAAATTTTGAATGAGAATCAGGTGCCGTTGGCATCCTTAATCGTCGGTATCCTTGGTTGTCGATCCATCCCATTGGGATGAGGATTAGGTGTCCGTCAGTTTCCTTTTGTAGTGTTTAGCCCTGAGGTCTTGCTAAAGCGTTGGCATTTGTCTTATGCTTATACGTAGGATTGGGCATCCTTCTGCACGGTAGGCCATTGATACACTGCCCCCGAGACGCGTGATGGAATTTTCAACCTTCGGGATGCGTTGTAGTCCTCTGTTAGCATCCCATTCTTAAGGTATTTTATCCGTCTACTTTGAGTCATGGACTTGCCGATGTGACTGAGTGTTACCTCGTCATCAAAACTTTTTTTTGTTGTTGTGTGTGTCTGTCCACCTTTGTTTATGGACCTGCATCCGTCCTCTTTTTTTTCTTTTCTTTTCCTTTTTTTTTTTTTCATGGACTTGCATCCGTCCACTTTTATGCTTCTATCTTTATTTTTTTATTTTTTTATTTTTTGCATGGACTTGTATCCGTCCACTTTTATGCATCCATCCCCTTTTTTTTTGGTGTCTGACCTTTTTTTTCATGGACATGCACTTCATGCATCCGTCCTTTTCCTTTTTTTTTTTTTTTGTCCGTCCAGTTTCTTCATGGACATGTATCCATCCATTTTTTTGTTAATGGACATGCATCCGTCCATTTTTTGGGTTATCATTTTTTGGTCGCGGACTTGTTGAGGTGACTAAGTGTTACCTTGTCACCTTGTTGGTCGTCCTCCTAGGGTCGTGGATTTATTGAGGTGACAAAGTGTTTCATCGTCACTTTGTTGGTCGTCCACTTGGGGTCATGGACTTGTGACTAAGTGTTTCATCGTCACTTTGTTGGTTGTCCACTTGGGGTCGTGGACTTGTTGAGGTGACTAAGTGTTACCTCGTCACCTTGATGGTCGTCCACTTGGGGTCGTGGACTTGTTGAGGTGACTAAGTGTTACCTCGTCACCTTGTTAGTCGTCCACTTGGGGTCGTGGACTTGTTGAGGTGACTAAGTGTTACCTCGTCACCTTTTTAGTCGTCCACTTGGGGGTCGTGGACTTGTTGAGGTGACTAAGTGTTACCTCGTCACCTTGTTGATCGTCCATTTGGGGTCGTTGACTTATTGAGGCGACTAAGTATTACCTCGTCACCTTGTTGGACATCCACCTTGGGTCGTGGATTTGTTGAGGTGACTAAGTGTTAGCTCGTCACCTTGTTGGTCATTCACCTGGGGTCGTGGTCTTGTTAAGGTGACTAAGTGTGGCGACCGTCCACCCATAGTCTACTTTGGTCATGCATCTATCTGTAGGTGACTTAGTGTAGTGACCGTCCATCCGTAGGCGACTTTGGCTACGCGTCTACCCATAGGTAACTTAGTATAGTGACCGTCTACCCGTAGGCGACTTTGGTCATGTGTTTACCCGTAGGTAACTTAGTGTGGCGGAACTTAGTGTAGTGGCCATCCACCCGTAGGCGACTTTGGCCATGCGTCTACCCGTAGGTAACTTAGTATAGTGACCGTCCACCCACCTTGAGAGGTGATGTTTTGAGCCGATGCGTTGTACAAATATTCCTCGTCTATTGCCCCCCTTTCCATGTTTGCCTTCGCTGCTTAAGTTGATCATCTCTCAGATTGCACGTCACCTTGGCGACTTGGATGATCGATACTACCTCAGAGATATTGCAGAAGGTAGGCAATATTGGTTGTTCACTTTTTTTTTTTTAATCGCAAGTAGAAAAAATATTCTTCAGGCATTCGGTATTCTAAGGGTGAGGTAGCTTCTGCCCATCAAGTCTCTCTTGTGGGGTGGTTGTCATCCAAAAGGCGGCTTTTTCGTAGAGAATTGGTCTTCCGTCTTGCTGGGTTGCTCCAGTTCGCTGCGACTTCCCTTGGCCTACAAGGATCTCTATTTGTTGTTTCAGATCATAACACTCCTTCGTGTCATGTCCATGTTCATGGTGGTAATGTCAATATTTGTTGCTTTGTTCGCTTGCTTGGATCCCCATTCATCCTCCTCGGCCACTGCAACATGGGGTCGTCCTTGATAAGTGTAAGTATATGGTCGATAGGAGCATTTAGTGGGGTGGAGCGAACGGGTCGGCTGTTAAAGTGTCTAGGCCTCTTGCCTTCTCTTTGGCCAATCCTTCGTCGCCCTACAGTATTGTAGTTGTCAGTCTTCTCTTCTATTTCCTGTTCCCTTCTGCAATATTTCAAAGGGGTGGATAGTGATTATGACCACTTCTACGTTGATCATGCGATAAGACTTGATGTTCTTGCAGTTGCTTAATTTGCACTTCCAACGCTTGGTTTTGTAGCACAAGAGCTTTATTTTGTTGAGTAAGTTGCCGAGAGCGTCTACAGTTGCCATTCTACAATAGTGGGGGGATTTCCAGTTTCTTGGTTGGCTGATGCCATCGATCGAGTTTGGACCGTATGACCTTTTGTCTCAGGGATAAAGCAATGACTGATTACTCGTATTTCCCACAGACGGCGCCAACTGATGATGCCGAAAAAATCACCAGTAAGCCACACGGTTCCAACTCGCTCGATACCAGACCTGCCCAACACAGAAAAAGAAGAAGACCTTACAGAGAGTACCGGTGTGGTACCGGCCAAAGACCCTCCGAAGGTTGAGTCAGAAGAGAGCTCCAACAATGCTAGAGAGTACGAGCTTTAGAGAAATTGTGCCTACCTTTTTCTTGAGGGTTTTTGGGTTTTTATAGTAGCGTAGGGCCAGACTCTTTTGTTTACGGAACAAGTCTTTTCCTTATAGGGAAGATACTCATTAATGCGTGTATATTCTAGAATTCTACTCATGTTAGGACTCTACAAACCAAGACTAATCGTGTGTCGTAAGTATTTTCTATTTAAGGTTCCTTGGAGACCACATAATAATGGGTCGGATACCACGTGGCTGTTCGGTCCGTACATGCCACGTCTGTTCGTGCCACCTTCGTCCAGATAGCTTTGTCATTCATAATTTTTCCTCTTCATTCTTGCTGAATTTTATTTTCAAAATTCGGTGCAGATTTCTTTGACTTTGGGTGTTGTGAGTTTGCAAAATCTCACTTTGAGCTCTAATTGTTTTCACATTTTTGAAATGTAAATGAAGTTTTTTTTTTTCACTGGCCGGTTGGTGGAACCATTTAATAGTTTGCTGACTTTCTTCATTTTTCTTGGCTGCTAGTTTAGCATAAGTTCTCTATATAAGACGTGAGATTGGCTTCATTCATTTAGGTATTCCTAGCCTTCAGTCTTTTTCTCCAGCTTTCAAGATTTTTTTTTCTCATTTCTTTGTACTTGTTGTCTATAGATAAAAATTGAAGCTCTCTCTCTTTTGATTTTTGTTTTTCTTTTGGTTTAGCCATGCAATGAGATTTTCTTCTGACAAGATCTTTGTTGTTGTTTGTTTTTGTTATGCAGCACAGTTTCCTTGATCTTTGGGTTTTGACATCAAACTTTACGCTGACGTTCTCATAGAAGTGTTTGCCTTCATTTGGTGGCTTTGTATTTCATTGATAGCAATGTTCTTGCAGTGAAGTATGCCTTCATGTTGTTACATTATTTTTCTGCAACAATAATCTTTTAGTGATATTTGTCTTTGCAACGACGTTTCCATAAGGATATTCAGCCAGGTAACGATGCTATCGCCGGTACTTGTCTTTGAAGTCGTATTGGCTCTGGTGTTGGCAATGAAGCAAACTAGTGCTGGTCGTTAATGGAACTATGTTGGCACTTGTTTTTGCATGAACATTTTCCGCACTTGTCTTTGCAACGTAGCCACACCAATTGTTCTTATCATGAAGCCGCACAAAGTTTGCATTTGCATTGAGGCTGCATCCATATCTTTCTTTGCGTCGAAGTTGCGTCACCATTTATCTTTGTCATGAAGCTGCGCTAATTCTTGCATTTGCATTGAAGCATCACTATTACTTTGTCTACTGAAGCAAATTTGCACTTGTCTTTTTTAGTGAAGCCTTTTCAACATGAAGCCACGTCAACACTTCACTTGCACCACAGCCGCGCCAACATTCATTTTTTTCCATGAAGCCATATTGACACTTGCACTTGCACTAAAGTTGCACCAACATTGGCCTTTATAATGAAGTTGCATTAACACCAATTTTTAGAAGCAACATAGCTCAAACATGAAGATGCAAGGAGCTCTCATTAAGACTTTGAAGATGCAAGGAGATGCCAACAAAACCTTAAAGTTTCAAGAAGCTCCCATCAAGACTTTGAGTATGCAAAGAGATGCCAACAAAACCTTGAAGATGTGAGAAGAATGCCGCCAAGACTTTGATATTGCATGAACATGCCCTTAGAGGAGAGATGACACAACACCTCATTAAGACTTTGAAGATGCAAGGAGATGCCAACAAAACCTTGAAGTTTCAAGAAGCTCCCATCAAGACTTTGAGTATGCAAAGAGATGCCAACAAAACCTTGAAGATGTGAGAAGAATGCCGCCAAGACTTTGATATTGCATGAACATGCCCTTAGAGGAGAGATGACACAACACCTCATTAAGACTTTGAAGATGCAAGGAGATGCCAACAAAACCTTGAAGTTTCAAAAAGTCCCTATCAAGACTTTGAAGATGCAAGAAAATGCCAAAAAAACCTTAAAGATGCGAGAAAAAATGACGCCAATACTTTGAAGATGCCAGAGTATGTTGCCATGACTTTGAAGTTGTCAGAACATACCACCAAGAATTCGACACTGCACGAACATGCCCATAGAGGAGAGATGATGCAACACCAACTTCGGATATATAATCTATCATCATTCTGGAGGAAGTTGACGTCGTCCAGATTTCAGAGACATGATGTAAAACGACACCACTCAGAAGGGAGATGATAAGTTTAAATTTTAGAGCTATGAAGTGGCACAGCCTAGAAGAGAGACGATGCAGCTTAGACTTGCAAGGTACAAGAAGATGCCCCCAGGAGATAAGTGATGCAAAGCATACTTCAGAAACGTGGGAGAATGTCCATAAAAGATGGGCAATGTCATGCAGACTTCATTTCTAGCAAAAGAGGTTAAAGATTTTATTTTGCTCCACCACCAAGAATCATCTTATGTTTACCATCATTTCAAGGAAAGCTAAGCAACGTCAACTCCTTATAGTCTTCATCTTTGACTACAACGATCTTCGATCATTCTATCGAGCAGTTGACTATCTTTAAGCAATGTCTTGCCAACCAAAGGGACCTTAAAGCATATTAATGACCATTGGAAAACTCTTCAAGCTAGACTGACAATCCTTCTTCTTTTCATGTGATTGAACTTAGTAAATGATACCAAGTTGCCTACGTACCCCGAAGAGGGATCAAGTCATTACGTAGTTCAAAAGATTTTTTTTTTTTTTTTGATAATTTTTTTTTGACGATTTTTTATTTTATAGTTTCTTTTTGGATAAATTTTTTTTTGGATTTTTTTTTTTTTTTTTTTTTTTTTTTTTTTTTTTTTTTTTGCAAAAAGGAGGGCTTAGTGTGTAATAGTAGGTATCACTACTAATCGAACCCGAGACCTCGGCCTCAAGGGCGACATGGGCATCCAACCACTACGCCACACTAGCAATTGGTGACATAGAGTGGGATTAATTTATCCTTATTGGTACGCTTTCAAAGGTAATGGGAAGACATCATGTATCCTTGCAGCGCTGCAGTGGGCAGTTTAAACTCTTACCAAGGAGCAATCCTCAATGTTCAAGCGTAGAAGTGTTTAAGGAACTTCCCATTGATGGGGTCGATCCTTGCATCATCATTGTTGATCAACTTGTAAGATTGGTTGGTGTTTGCCCCCTACTTGAGAGTTGGAAGTACATCACAAGCAACGGTCACATGGTTTGACCCGACAACTTCATTGAAGTTTAGATCAATCTTGTTTTCTTTGGCAAGCTTCATGATTTTTTCTTTGAAGACGAAGCATTTTCGGATTGGGTGGCCAATGATGCGATGATATTTGCAGTAATTAGGGTCATCAACTTTCCCCATGTCTTCCGGCCGCTTGCATTCTGGCAATTCAATCAGCTTCAATTGCAATAGTTGTTCTAAGATGTTTGGCACATCTTCATCAGGGAATGGATATGCTTTTTGCTCACGTTCTTTAAAAGTCAGGCGACGCACTTCGTTCTTTTGCCATCCTTCAAGCTGTTTTTCATTCGCCTTCGCTCCTCTTCTTGGAACCTTGACTTCGATAGTGTTAACAACCATTGGGTCTTTGAGGCTGACTTTTGCATTCCTATCATTCTTCCTTACTTCCTTTTTGCTTTCCTCAAGTATGGGAGGATTTGTACTTCCATGGCTAGCAATGCTCAACTCCATGTCGTGCGCTCGAGTTGCTAACTCTTCAAATGTTCGAGACTTTATCCCTTGAAGAATGTAAAGAAGTCCCCAATGTATGCCTTGGATGCACATCTCTACAACAGAAATTTTAGAAAGTCTATCCTTGCAATCCAAGCTCAAAGAACGCCATCGATTGATATAATCGACCACCGGCTCATTTTCCCATTGCTTGGTATTAGTAAGCTCCATCATGCTCACCGTGTGACGTGTACTATAGAATCGGTCAAGAAACTCTCTTTTGAGTTGTTGCCAACTGTCGATTAACTCAGGCTCTAAGTTTGTATACCAGTCAAATGCATTCCCTTTGAGCGAACAGACAAATTGCTTTACAAGGAGGCCTCCTTGAGTTCCTGCGTTCTCACAAGTTTCTACAAAATGAGCAATGTGTTGCTTAGGATTTCCATTGCCATCAAACTGCAAGAACTTGGGGGGTTGATACCCATTTGGCATCATCATGTTGTCGATGCGCTTTGTGTAGGGTTTTGAATATGTGAGAGAACTTGTAGAAGAACCTCCATATTGTGCTCGGATGGTATTTGTTATCATGTCTTGCAATTGTTGAACTGATAACGAAGCAACCGAAGTAGATTGTTCCCGTTGAGGAGTGTTTTGATTTTCTTTCCCTTTGTCATTCATTGTAGAAGTGAAGCCAAATGGGAACTTAGGACCATGGCTTGATTCGCCAAGATCTTGTATTTCAAGTTTATTCATTAGAGTTACAATTTGGAGGTCCTTATCTTCAAGTGCTTTTGTGAGAAGGACAACCCTTTGTTCCATTTCAGCCATCTTTTCTTCCATGGTAGAGGTGTTAGTCATCATGACTGACACAACTTCCCAAGATGATGAAGAAGAAAGTGATTTGAAGTGAGCACGTGAAATCTCATCTTTTGGGCTCCCTTTGATGGGAGAGAAATCGTGCGACCAACTTCTTATGAAGGAAGAAAGGGATTTGCCCCCATACTTAAGGTGCTCCAAGGTGGAGATGTCCTTGTTGATGACTTTGTTTCTTATAAGAGGGTCTAAGGAGATGATTTTTTGGACCTTGGCTTCCTTGGTTGATTGAGCTTGAAGTTGATTGTGAGCTTTAGGCTGGTTATAATTGATTGCACCAATGCAGTTGTTGGTGGTAGCCGTACCAAGTCTAATTGAAGTAGCTATTGTTGAAGCTTGAATGTTCTTGCCAGAGGCCATTTGAGCTGGTAGCAAGATAATGAAGATTTCTTTCTTTGAAGGAGAATGAGATGAGAGGTAGAGATGTCCCACTGGGCGTGCCAGAATTTGTGGACGACTAAATTTCTCGGTTCGAAATGAGTCAAACAAGTAAAATAGTTTCACAAATGTGAATTTGTATTGATGAATGAGTGGTACAATTCTCTGTGATTACAAAAGAGTGATCCTCTGATTCGATCTCCTTGAAAGATTTGTTGATTAGAATTGTGGTAATGTGATTTTAATTCGAACACCAAATATACTTCAATTTGGCTGAAGAATGGATCGAAGATCTTTGAAACAGAATTACAATAAATCTCTGGCTATGAGCTTGTTAGAAATCCTTTGTTCTTCACGTTCTTCGTGTTCTTCGTGTGTTCTTCGTCTTTGAAGGTTTGTGGTAGAAGTTCTTCGGGGTTTTAGAGGCTTGAATCCGTTGAACTTCACTGATATGTGGTTTGTTAAGGTTTCTGGAGGCTTTTGAGCTTGATTCCAGTGAACTTTGAAATCTAGGAATATGATTTGAATGATTCCTCTTCGAATGTTCTTTGTATTCGAAGGTTTGTGGTGGAAATTCTTTGGGGCTTTAGAGGCTTGAATCCGTAGAGCTTCACTGATTTGTGATTTGTTGATGTTTCTGGAGGCTTTTGAGCTTGATTCCAGCAAACTTTAGGATCTAAGCAGATCATTTGGATGATTCTGCTTCGAATGTTCTTCGTATTTGAAGGTTGAAGTTCTTGAAGTTGCTGAAGGCTTTAGGGCTTGATTCCAGCAGAGCTTCTGGACTTCTAAATCTTCTCTGATGCTGCTTGTGCTTCAGATGGCTTGGTGTCCTCCTAAATGTCTTAGGAAGACTTCTATTTATAGGAGTTTGGGGGTGGATGAGCGACACGTGGCGGAGTCTAATTGGTGACACATGTCACAGCTTGATTGGTCTGCTTATGTCATCACCTACACGTGCGAAGCTGATTATGTCATCGCTTACACGCGCAAGGCTAATTATGTCATCGCTTACACGTGCTGATGCATGATTGGTTTTTGTATGACACTTGGAAAATTTCTGTTGGTTTCTGAGTAGTGATAGCAAAACCTAGCAGCAATATGTAGCGCTTTGTAATTGGCTGTATTTTGTGGACTTGGTAGTGTGACGTGTCAGCTTGTGATAGGTCGGGAATTTTCCCTCTCTACACACATATCTTGGGCGTTAGTGGAATTGGAGTGAAGATTGAAAGTCTTCTCAAGAATTTCTGAATTTTGGTTTTGAATTTCACTACTTCAAGGTACACTCTCTAGTTCCTAAAATCTGAAACTTACTTAGTACATGTTATCAATTGTGAATGAAGTAGATCCGTTATTTTTTCTGCTACGTACACTCATATTTTCATCAAATTGGTATCAGAGCGGTCTTCAATTTCCAATCTGTATAACATGTTTTATGAGTTTTGGAATTAGAGATAATAGTTTCATGATGTTAGAAGATTATATGTGTATTTAATTTTCTGCATGGTTGTTGAAACTATGATTTGATGAAAACTGATATTGATGTTATGATGTTGTTTAAATTTGAATTTAAGTATGTTAAATTGAACTTTAAGGCTATAGCATCAATGAAATTCAGTTTTGACATCAAATTCTTTCTATCATGTTCATATGGTGGTTGTTTGTTCATGAAAACCGTTGGAAATTGTTTAGACCTTCCCTTTGAAAACTGAAAACACGGGTTTTTTGCGGGTTAGCTTCCCGCGAAGTTACTGGCGAAAAACGCTTCTGAAGCACAAAACTTTTCGCGGGTAAGCTTTACTCGCGAAACAGTTGCGAGACAGTATCGAAAGTTTCTGTCTGAATTTTTGAGTTTTCACTATTTTGCCTTAACTCAATTTCGTGGGAAGAGCTTAGTCGCGAGACAGTAGCGAAAGTTTCTGTCTAAATTTTGTGTTTTCACTTTTTGCATGAAAGCATTTTCGCGGGAAGAGCTTAGTCGTGAGTTTCTCGTGAAAATGCCACTGAAGGGAATTTTGAATTTTTTATAAGTGTTTTCAAATGTATGAAGTGCAAGGTTGTGTGTGATTAGGTTTACACATGTTTACAAAATAAAAACCTTTAATTTAAAACATCTAGTGGGAGAGAGATACAAGGGTTGGATCTCACGGCCTCCATTGTTGGTTCATAGTAGTGTGAAATATGTAATTTGTCTTTGCTTCGAGCTTAGCATTCCATGTGGAGAGTATTTATTTCACAGTACTACAGGATTGAATTTCTTAGTTTATAGTAGTTTGATCAAACACCTTGTCTTAGCCTCGAGCTTTGCATTCCATGCGGAGGGTGTTTTGTATCATGGTACTACAAAATGAACCTGTTAAGGGGATGAAATGTGGCTACACATGATTCTAGACAATGGTATACACTAGACTAAATATTATAATATCATCTATGCTGAGTTCTTACTATTATTATTTAGAGGCCAAATATAAAACGACATATTATTAGTGTTTGATAAGAGTTATCATGATAGCATTAATAATGAGAACAGTTCTCAATCAATCATAGTATTTAATGTTCACTCTATGCTGAGGGATATTGAATATGGGATTGGGTTGTTGTTGCATATATTATATTATGGTTTTATTAAGGTTTCATACTATATGTTTATATGCTAAATTGATAATGTCCAGTTTACTTATTATATTCATGTTTATTAATTTCATATTTGAACATGACATCTTTTAGCCCACTTGTTACTATTCTTAATCAAAACAAACTGACTGGATCCAATTATGTTGACTGGAAAAGAAATTTGGACATAGTTCTCACTGCTAAAGAGCACAAATATGTTCTTACTCAACCATGTCCTAGCTTTCCTTCATTAGATGCTCCTCTTGAGGAAAAACAGTGATATGATCGTTGGCAGAAATCTAATGAGATGGCCAAGTGCTACATCCTAGCATCTATCTCAAATATTCTACAACATCAAATGCAGGATGTAGAACTAGCTTCGGACATAATGTTCAGTCTGAAGGAGATGTTTGGTGAGCAAGGCCAATCTACAAGGCAAGAAACCATGAGGCAAATTTATAATACCAAAATGGCAGAAGGCGGTTCAGTGAGGGAGCATTGTCTTACAATGATCTCTAATCTGAATACATTGGAAGTTTTGGGTACCGATATTGATGGAGAATCCCAAGTGGATATGATACTCCAGTCACTATCGAAATCATTCAAGGAATTCAGACTCAATTATAATATGAACAAAAAGATTTACTCTTTGTCTGAATTAATGAATGAATTGGTAGTGGCGGAAGGCATCCTTGGTACTTCTAATGTTGAAGCCAATGTGGGCAAAGCTTCTACTTCTCAACCTAAGTTGAAAGGCAAGGGTAAGAGGAAGAAGAAGAAGGGCTTCACCAAGCAAGAGGGTAAACAAATTTCCTTAGGGGTTGCTGACAAAGGAAAGAAGCCCAAAGGAAAATGTTTCCATTATGGTGACAAAGGACATTGGAAGAGGAATTGTCCAAAATTCAAGGCTGCCAAGAATAAAGGTATGAAAAGTTCATTCCTCCTTGAAATATGTTTAGTGCAGAATCCCACAGATTCCTGGTGTGTGGATTCAGGTTGTACTAATCATATTTGCAATTCTTTGCAGGGGTTCCAAGAGACCAGAAAGCTTAAAGAAGGGGAATTGTTTCTTACTTTGGCTGATGGGAGCAGGATTCCAGTTGTAGTTGTTGGAGTGTTTAATTTATGCTTTGAGTCTAGGGTTTTAATATTGAAAGACTGTCTATATGTACCTAATGTTCGTAGGAATTTAATTTCTGCAACTTATTTAGGTAAACATGGATATTGTGTTATCCTTAAAGACAATGTTGTAATAAAGAAGGGTAAAATGTTTATCTGTTCTGGCAATATTGTTGATGGTCTTTATATTTTAACTCCTGATAAGCATGAATTATATAATTCTGAATTAGATAATGACTCTCATGTAAAATCATTAAAGAGAAAGTTTCCTTCTACTAGTGATGCATATCTTTGGCATTTGCATTTGGGTCATATTAATTCAAACAAAATTCAAAGACTGATCAAAGATGGTCTCTTAGAGCCATTAGACTTTGATGATTTTCCAGTTTGTGAATCTTGTTTGGAAGGCAAAATGACCAAACGACCTTTTAATGCAAAAGGTAGAAAAGCCCAAGATTTGCTAGAACTAATACATTCAGATGTATGTGGTCCTATGTCAATCCAGGCAAGAGGTGGCTATGAGTATTTCATTACTTTCACTAATGATTACTCTAGATTTGGTTGTGTACCTAATGAAACGGAAGTCCGAAGCCTTTGAAAAGTTTAAAGAGTTCAGGGCTGAAGTTGAGAATCAATTAGGTAAACACATAAAGGCCATTCGATCTGATCGTGGTGGTGAATACCTTCTTGGTGATTTTAAGGATTACTTAACTAAAAATGGGATTGTATCCCAATTGACTGCACTTGGAACTCCACAACAAAATGGTGTAGCGGAAAGAAGGAATAGGACTCTTTTAGATATGGTTAGGTCCATGATGAGTTATTCGACTTTACCAATTTTCTTTTGGGGATATGCCTTAAATACTGCAATGTATCTTCTGAATTTAGTACCTTCAAAGTCTATTCCTAAAACACCTGTAGAGTTGTGGAATGGGCGTAAGCCTAGTATGAGACATCTCCATATTTGGGGTTGTCTGGCACTTGTGTTGAAAGGAAAGTCTGACAAGTTACAATCTAAAACAGAAGTGGTTTTCTTTGTAGGGTATCCAAAAGGAACTGTTGGAGGTTTGTTCTATAGTCATAAGGATAATAAAGTGTTTGTTAGTACAAATGCCAAATTCTTGGAAAATGACTATATGAATGATTATACTCCTAGAAGTAGAGTTGTGTTGGCTGAAATGAATGAACCTATAAATGAACAATCAATAGATCAAACTAGGGATGATGTGGTTGTATCAAATACACCACAAGATACTACTCATGAAATGTCTAGTACACAGGTACCTCGTCGTAGATAAGATTCGTAGGTTTGGGAGAAACTTATGAAGCTATCTCAGAAGAAGCTGAATAGGATCCCTACACTTATGAAGAGGCAATGAAAGATATAGATGCACATCATTGGGTCCAAGCTATGAAATCTGAATTAGATTCAATGTATTCCAATCAAGTTTGGGATCTTGTAAAGGCACCTAACGGCATTAAACCTGTTGGTTGCAAATGGGTTTACAAGAGGAAGAGAGGGATAGTTGGAAAGGTTGAAACCTTTAAAGCAAGGCTAGTGGCGAAAGGGTATACTAAAAAAGAAGGTATTGATTATGAAGAAACCTTTTCACCAGTAGCAATGCTTAAATCTATCAGAATTCTCTTATCCATTGCCGCTCATTATGATTATGAGATTTGGCAAATGGATGTCAAGACTGCATTTCTTAATGGCAATCTTGAAAAAGAAATTTATATGATGCAACTGGAAGGTTTCATAGCAAAGAACCAAGAGCATATGGTATGCAAGTTGAAAAGGTCCATTTATGGACTTAAGCAAGCATCTAGGTCATGGAACATCAGATTTGATCAAGCAATCAAATCATTTGGTTTTGAACAAAATCTAGATGAACCATGTGTGTACAAAAGACATCAAGATAAAGTAGTAATGTTCCTAGTGCTTTATGTTGATGATATTCTGCTCATTGGGAATGATGTAGGGGTAATGTCATTGGTAAAGGTTTGGTTGTCAAGTCAATTTGATATGAAGGACTTAGGTGAGTCTAATTTTATTCTAAGGATCAAGCTTTGGCGAGATCGTAAGAATAAAATGTTAGGCTTATCACAAGCTGTGTATATAGATAAGGTTCTAGAACGGTTTAGCATGCAGAATTCCAAGAAAGGATTACTTCCTTTTAGACATGGAGTTCCTCTGTCTGATGACCAAAGGCCTAAGACTCAAGAGGAAGTAGATATGATGAGACAAGTTCCTTATGCTTCTGCTGTAGGAAGTCTCATGTATGCCATGCTTTGTACTAGACCAGATATTTGTTATTCAGTAGGCATAGTCAGCCGATATCAATCAAATCCAAGACCAAAACATTGGCAAGCTGTAAAGCATATTCTCAAGTATCTACGGAGAACGAGAGATTATATGCTTGTTTACCGGTGTGAGGATTTGATTCCCATTGACTATACAGATTCAGACTTTCAATCAGATCTAAATTTCAGAAAGTCCACGTCAGGATGTGTTTACACCTTGGGAGGTGGAGCCGTAACTTGGAGGAGTGTCAAGCAATCTTGTATTGCGGACTCCACTATGGAAGCAAAATATGTTGTTGCTTGTGAAGCAGCAAAAGAAGCTGTATGGCTCAAGAAATTCCTTTCTGACATTGGTGTAATGAGAATGAAACAAGTTCCCATCACATTGTTTTGCAACAATAGTGGTGCAGTTGCACAATCAAAAGATCCAAGGAATCATAAAAAAGGAAAGCACATTGAGAGAAAGTACCACATCATTAAAGATATTATTGCTCGTGGAGATGTGGTGGTGGCAAAGATTGAAAGTGCAAATAATCTAGCAGATCCCTTTACCAAAGCCTTGCCTCAAAGGACTTTCAAGTCGTATATGGAGGGAATGGGAGTTAGATTAGTGCACAATAGTCTTTAGGGCAAGTGGGAGATTGTTGGGATTAGTGCCCTAGAATCCTATTGTATGATGCTACGAATAATATTATGTATGACATGATGTATGACTTAATATTGTAATTAATAAAGTTGTTTTATTATTATCTGAAATAATGGTAACATGAATATTTGAACATTATCATATAGTCCATGAGATGCATAGTATGTGATTTATGTGAAAAGTCACAGAAGATATAAATCACAAGTTCTTTGTAAACTCATAATTTAGTTCGTAGTCGGTGATGAAATTGAGCGTTTCATCTGTGAAGACTATAACATGAATGTTCAAATAGCGTTGAAAACACTATGAACGTTTAGACCCCCAAATACAAATTACCAATTCAAGCTTATAATCAAACAATAAATGTGTGGAACATGAACATAAGCTAAATACAAAATTGATAAACAATCTAAACAAAAAAAAAAAAATCACATCCACAGCAGAAATTAAATGGCAAAGATTAAGGGAAGAGAGATGCAAACACAAAGACAACACAACGATGTGTTATCGAAGAGAAAACTGAAGCCCTTGGCGTAAAACCTCTCCGCCGCCCTCCAAGCGGTAAATAATCCACTAAAGAATGTAGTTGGGATACATGAACAGCAGAAGAGCCTCCAAGCCTAATCTACCCAGTGTACCTAAGCCCTCCAAGCTTCTTACTCCAACGAGGTTAAGCTGAACCTATTTCTTCTTTAGCTTACCGGATTCCGCTATACCCCATAGCATCAACTAATAGTCATTGGTCCCTTCCTAACTGCTTCCCAAAGCACCAAAAAGCCTTCTCATAGATATGGGTATGATGAGAAAAGGATTTGGGTAAAAACCTCTCAAGGATGTAACAATGGAGAGGGTGAGAGTAGAGGAATTTGAAGACTCTCTATGTGAAGATTGTGGATGAATCAATCTTGTTTTTCTCTAGGATTTCTCTCTCAAAATTCTCTCTGGAAGCTCTCTACATTTCATGGGTATAAGGGGTATTTATACTAGGGTGAGAATGGAATGTGAAGAGTCAGGTTTTTCAAAACCGAGCTGATTGGCGGCTTGTCCTCGCGACTTGACTGAGTCGCGAGTTCAAGTCGCGAGATAACAGAACAGCCAGGCTGGGCTTTTTGTCCTGTAGTACTCCAGCTGGCGTGACTGTTCATCTTCTCGCATGCTTCACTCGTGTGCTGCAGTTGGCGGCTTGCCAGTCGCGAGTCACCCGCAAGTCCCAGCTACGAATCTTTGCATCCTTGCACAATCTTGAGCATTTCTTCACACACTCTCGCTCACTACCCTTATATGATTCCCACCTAAATACAGGGTTACTAATTGCGAAATTACAAGCAAATTTGGCACGGAATAAAGCCAATAAGATGGTTGATTAAATTCGACCTTACATAACATATTAACTAAGATGATTTGTCTTGATCATGGAAGTGGTGACTTCTAGTTGATATGTTGATATGTTTTAAGAGTTAAAACATATTGAATAGGAACGCTGTGAGATTTATTATTCTCCTAATGACTGTCAATTGAATAATAAATCTCACGACTTATATTCACATGAACTCTTAATCCTAAGAGAATAATGGACCTGATCATGAAGTGTAGGTTGCTTTGATATATCGGGAGTGAAATCTAAAGTTACGGTCAAAATCTCAGTATATTGGGCAACCACATTTAGTGTTGATGGAATATATATTCTTAAGATGAAATTCATAGTCTCTTAACGGAGATATAAAACGAAAGTTCAATATGTGTATAAAACACCCTTGAACGTTTAGACCCCAAATTATAAATTATCAATTCAAGCTTATAATCAAACAATTAATGTGCGGAACATGAACATAAGTGATGACTTGCATAATTTGGCATAATTTATCACTTCTCAACTTTAAACTTTAGTCTAATTTTATTTATTTTTTTTGATTTTAGACTTCATTATTGTTATTTAAATTTTATTTCAGATTTGAAGGAAATAAAGATTTAACCAAATGAAAGAGAACTGAAACAGAGCAAAGAGGAAAAATGTTGAAACAAAGGGCTGAAGAAAGCAAGGTTTTGGGCTGAAAAAGTGCAACACATTTGAGAAAGAAAAGGTGGGGCGCTGAAAACAAAAATTAAGTAAGTGGGCTGAAAAGAAAAATTAAGTGAGTGGGCTGAACAGAGAGCAAGTTCTTTGGGCTGAAGATGAATGTTTTGGGCTTTTGAGCAACACGTTGGGGCTCTAGGGTGATGAGTACGTTTTTTATGCTGAAGGGGAGAAGAAAAGAGGGGTTTCTTGGCTGAAAAAAAAAAAGGGGCGCTGAACTGAAACGGGGAGGCGCTGAAAAACAAAAAAAAAGGCGCTAAATTGAAAGAAAAGAAAAAGGGGGCTGAACGAAGAAAAGAAAACCTGGGGGCTGAAACAAAAGAGGAGCCGCTGAAACTGAAAGAGGGAGGCTCTGAAACTGAAGAGAGAAAGGCTGCAACAGAAAAGAAGAGAAGCTGAAACAGGGGCTGAACAGAGGAACGCTGAAGCAGATTTTTTAGCGTTTATTTTCCCTTCAAATCTTCTTAGAAAAATTATGGTGAATTCGTTTATGTTGAATTTAATTTTTAGCATAAACTAAATTTTCTTTATTCTAGGAAAACGATGTAATCTAGTTCCGAACTATGCTTGCTTTTCTATGTTAATTTGAATTAATTCTTTTCATGTTTGTCTGATTTATTCTGAGTTTATTGCTTCTAATTAACCGGCCATTAATTAGATGATTTTGATCTTGTGATTTGCTATCGAAAGAGGGAATTATAGGATAGATCTTGAATATTTCGGCATAGGTAAATATAGAGATCGAAAGACTTGTATGAACCTATGTAGTATTAAAATCGTTGGTCTTAATGCTTTCTTGCTTTATTAAATTGCATATTCTTGTGTAAATTGATGAACAAGATGGTTTCCAATTGACTATCGAAAGAGGCTTTTGGAAGAGTGTGGAGATTACTAACAAATAGAGAGAATTAAATTCAATTAGCTAGATGAGTAAAGCATAGTGAGGAATTAGGTGAAATCAATTTCCTAGAAGTTTTCTTCCCATTAATTTGATCTTTGAACAACATATTTTTTTTTTCCTCTACTTATTTTCTTTAATTTGATTTTATTTTAAATTCCAATTACAACAATCTTAGTGACTTCTCTAGATAAAATCAAGATTAGCATAACTTTGGTATTTGTCAAAAGTAAGTTACCAATCCCTGAGGACGATACTCTTCTCATCACTTTACTATAAAACTACGATACTGTGCACTTGCAGTTTTGCACCGATCAATAAGCCAATCACAGAATTGATAACTAATCTAAGCCAAATATAAACACAATCATAGCAGTAAATATAAGGCAAAGATAAAAGAAAGGAAGATGCAAACACACGGACAACACACGATGTGTTATCGAAGAGGGAATCGAAGTCCTCGGCGTAAAACCTCTCCGCCGCCCTCTAAGCTTCCTGCTCCAACGAGGTTGCGCCGAACCTTTTTCTTTTCTAGCTTATCGGATTTCGCTACTAGACCATAGCATCAACCAATGTATATTGGTTCATTCCCAAACTACTTCCCTTAGCACCAAATAAACCTTCTCACAGACATGGGTATGGTGAGAAAAGGATTTGGTCAATAACCTCTCAAGGGTATGACAATGGAGAGGAAAAGAGTAGAGGAATTTGTAGAGTCTCTAAGGTAAAGATTGGGGATGAGGCAATCTTGTTTTTCTCTAGGGTTTCTCTCACAAAATTCTCTCTGGAAGCTCTCTCAATTTAGTGGGTATAAGGGTCTATATATAGTGGTGTGTGTTTGGAATACGAAGAGTTAGTTTTTGCTAAACAGGGCTGATTGGCGGCTTGACCTCGCGGCTTGTCCAAGTCACGAATTCAAGTCGCGACGTAACGACCTAGCCAGCCTGGGACTTTTGTCCTGTAGTGCGACAGCTGGCGCGACCCTTCAGCTCCCCTGTGTGCATCTCACGTGCCAGCATTTGGAGGCTTGCCAGTCGCGAGTAAGCCGTGAGTCCTAGCCGCGAAACTCTGCCTTCTTGCACATACTTGAGCTTTTCTTCACATCTTCTCACACAATACCCTTACAATGATCCCACCTAAATACAGGGTTACTAAGTGCTTAAATTACAAGCAAATTGGCTCGGAATAAAGCCAATAAGATGGTTGATAAATTTCAACCTTACATAAAATATTCCCTTGAGATAAGTTTAATGAGTTCAGTTATTCAGAGAGTTAGGCCTAACCACTTTAGTAAGAAATTACTAAAGTATATATATTTATGAAATTGGATTTCATAAATATATAATGAATAACTTAAAAGGATTAAACCGGGTACTCAAGGATTAAGATGCAGTAATTCACAAAGTGGTAGTCTTCATTCATAACTTTGTGTTACTACGAATATTTTATGAAGGGGTTGCATGTACAATAAAGTCTTGGGATATAATTTATCAATAAGGCCTAGAGTGAAATTATATTTATATAGTGGTATTAAATATAATTAATGGTAACTTTGGACTTGTTAAGAGTTGACAGAAAAGCCCAAGGCCCATTGGAGCTAGTGTCTTATTTGTTCCCTTTTGGTCACACTCCAAGCCACATACTAAAGCCCAATTGGGAAGGCCCAAAAGGCTAGCCCAATTAGATAATTAGTTATTAGGAGAGAAACATACATAATTTGATATAACATGAATTGATATGCATGTGAGAAGAAGACACTCTCTCATTCTCTCTAGAACAAACTCATATAACTGATTGAGAGACCTCACATATTGGGTGTTAGTGAAATTGGAGTGAAGATTGAAAGTCTTCTCAAGAATTTCTGAATTTTGGTTTTGAATTTCATTGCTTCAAGGTACACTCTTTAGTTCCTAAAATCTGAAACTTACTTAGTACATGTTATCAATTGTGAATGAAGTAGATCCATTATTTTTTCCACTGCGTACACTCATCTTTCCATCAACATCCATATTACCATACAACAAACTACTATCCTCCATGAGTTTGGCATTAACTAGGCCAAAGCAAGTTTAAAAAGGAAGAAAAGCTCTCTAACAAAAGGATGACTTGGGAAGCACAGTCCATTGACAAAGGCAGCCTTATAAAAGCACACTTTGTCAGCATAAGAGTGACAAGCTCTATTGTCATTATTAGGGATCCTAATCCTAACAAAAGAAGGAAATTGAAACCTATCTCTAATTCTTTTCTCGTCCTTCTCCTTAAGGGCATAACGTATACCCCAGGCTTTATGCGGAGTAGACGGAGAAGTGGCTTCAAGGGCCTCACGGTCCTCAGATGATGACAAACCTATCTCGAGTTCACTAGACCTAACCTCCCCTTCTTCAGACATTGCCAAAGTTTGGGCAACTCCTACTGAACGATGAACTAAAGGAAAAAGAAAAAGCAAAGCGAACCTAAAAGGGCAGTGTCAAACACGGAACACGAAGCGACAGACAACTGTGTTCTTATCTTGTCCCATAGACGAAGATAAGATCATGAGGGCAGCTGATGAGTCAAAAAATAACTAGAATCGTTATTCTCCATAATGACAATCCAAATAAGCGTTACACATTTATTGTGTGCATTAAAGACAAAGAGTAATGGACAGAGCAACGGTAACAAGTGAGTTGTGCACATTAGAGCGCCCATTGGTAATGCACTAGCCATTAAACATAAATACGAAAATTCATTGACCATTAAGGCAAGGAACAACTATAAAAGAAAGAGGTGACAAAATCCAAAGGGACATTCAAAAATTCATCCATAAACTACTCCCAAGTCAATTTCTCTCTCAAATACCTTTTCTTTTTCTGACTTAATCATCGGAGTGTTTTTGGTAAACACCACACCGGTGTATTCCATCTCATTTCAAATCTTATTACAGGTTTCACATCAAAGGCGTA
The DNA here is from genome assembly GCA_019022515.1 of Quercus aquifolioides. Lineage (NCBI taxonomy): Eukaryota > Viridiplantae > Streptophyta > Magnoliopsida > Fagales > Fagaceae > Quercus > Quercus aquifolioides. The sequence goes on along the minus strand of CM032330.1, from coordinate 46,674,724 downwards.
ATCAACCTAACTTTGTCCATCAACAAAGACGATGTGTTCAACTGCTGATTTCTTGCATCATCAAGTATCACTTTTTTAACAAGGATATATAAATAAATTTATACTAATTTTTTTTTTCTTCCCTTTACCTTTTCACTTCCAACCTAACACAAAGAGAAAATTTAAAATATCATTTTTATTTTCTATTCTTCTACTTTCTTTCTTTTTTCTTTTTTCTTTTTTTTTTTTAATTATCTCTTCAATCAAACAAACCTTAAAACTTAGTTATTTTTATTTTTATTTTATTTTATTGATTTGATGTCTGTCTTTTTGATTGGGTGAACCTCGGAGGAACAATTAGAGCATCCATAGCAGATGTTGCAAAAAAAATGTCATTTTGCCACGCCAAAGACCTACTTTATTATTTTACCACATCATTTTACAACATCTCATTTATCAGATGTTTTATCATTCAATTCTATACATTAAAATAATATTTACTATACATAAAAATAATATATTATCCTCTCCCCATTATCATCAACAACACCGACAGCCACCACCGGCCATCACCCCTACAGCCCACCACCACTGCCACTGTCACCGCCCATAGCCCACAGCCCACCACCACCATCAGATCAACCCAAATTGCAGCAAAAAAAAAAAAAAAAAAAAAAAAAAAAAAACACACACACACAACCAGAGAGAGGCAGAGTGAAAGGCGGACAGAGAGGAGAGGGAAGAGGGTGAGATCGGCGAGATCGAGCGTGGCTGAGTGTGGGTGAGATCGAGCGTGGCTGGAGTGTGGGTGAGATCGAACTACGCCGTCGTCGTGGGTGAGATCGTCGTCGGAGCTAGAGCGTGGGTGAGATCGAGCGTGGCTGGAGCGTAGGTGAGATCGAGCTACGCCGTCGTCGTGGGTGAGATCGTCGTTGGAGCTATGCCATCGTCGCTGCCGGTGAACATCCCAGACTGGTCGAAGAGAGAGGGAACTGGTACAAGGAGAAGAGAGAGGGAACCGGTACAGGGAGAAGAGAAAAGAAAAAATGAAGAGAGAGGAGAGAGAAAAGAGAATATAAAACAATTTTTATTTTTGTAACATATGTCCGTACCGTTGCAAATTTGCAACGGTACTGTAAACATGTTGTAAATTTTTAAAATTTGGCACTTTTCATAAACCTTCATTTTTGTGTTTGATGTGGCAAATGTGCCAAATATTTAGCATTTGGCACATTTACCACACCTGTTGTGGATGCTTTTAAGCTGCTCAACGCTTTAACTTCTTTTTTGCAGGACATACCACATCATTCATTAAATGTAATGTGAAGTTGTTGAGGGGTGCAATTAATGTGAGGATAAATACTATTTGTGAGCAATAGCGCTGCTTCTTTCTAGGTAAAGGATCTAGTGAGGTGGTGAAGTCGGTGAGATGGGCTCCCTGAATCATGTTTTATCTTACTTCAGTTTCGAGTTTGGACTGCTCATTTGGCTTTCCGTGTCGTAGAGGTTTGGAAAGAAGAAGGTTAAGTTCATCAGATCAAATCACATGGACCATATCATTAATTTTCATGTTTTTACATTTACATAATACACAACTTTATAGAGACGTTTAAAAAAAATTATAGTCATATTTTTTACAATTTCATGTGAACAAGAAATTGGAAAGTTCTCCACCTTTTATTTGTCTCTTTTTTCCCTGTCAAACAATGTGAAATGTATTACTTCAATCAAATAATAAGTTCATTTTCACATTTTCAGCATTTTTCTTATTAAAGAAGCTTTTAACAATGAAGATAAATTCATTTTTATTCCTATCTTAAAATAATATTTTAAGTGATTTATTGGATGATTAGCAAATACACAACTGTTAGGGAATTGAAAAAAAGTAATCAATTCTCAATAAGTAACACAAACTTGATCATATATTCAACATAACATGAAAATGATACGCTTCATGTACTGCAAAGTAGTATATCAGGAGAAAGAACTTGATGTTTGCATCTCCTTTTCACTTTCCCAAAAAGAACCAAAAACAAGGAGAAACTATACATGGATAAAGCATTTAAGCACACTAAAGAAGTAGGAATTAAGTGGATGATGATGCAAAAGCCCATGGCCAACCTAGCTAAACTCTAATCAAATACACACTAAGTTCAGGACCTCCAGCGCCATCAGGGTTCATCATATAGAAAGCCTCTGAATCTTTAGAGCCCACAACTCTCTCAAACCTGGCTCTCATATACATGAGCTCTCCCTCGGACCCATCAGCAGCTCCATTCCCAGTTCCAGGCAACACACCAGCACCCATTGAAATTGGCTCCACAGCTTTCAACACCTTCCACTCCTCAGGCCCGCACTCGCGCCTTGTTGCAAACCCACATTTCTTTCCATTGCAGTAAGTCCTCCAAAGGGGCTCCTCTAGCAACTTCTTGCCTTTCTTTTCTGTTCTCTTTTCACACTCCAAGGCAATGCGAACCAATCCAGAAGCCATCTCTCGGACTAAAAGACTTGTGGGTGTTGCAAGTTCAATAAAAAATGCTGGACTCAACTTGGCATCTTCTTGAAATGCAAAATGGACATGGCCTCTTCGATACCCGAAAAGGGTACCTATCACTCGGCTCCCAAGACTCGAGTGATACCTCGATTGGCTCTTACCGAAAATTGTAAGAGCCGATCGGAGCTTAGAATGTTTCTTCAGCCTTGGTGCTGCTGTCACAGAAGTAATTTCCACCGGCCCTGGGATTGTTAGCTCCTCCAAATCTTTGATCTCATCCTCACAGAAATGTGAGGATGAGCTGAAGGTCAAGATTTCTTCCTCATCATCCCCCTCATCAATTTTCTTTTTCCAGTGGAAGTATCTCCTGGAGAAAGAGAAAGAAGAGTCATGAGGAGTTTTGGCAGTGATTGTCTTCATTTGGGTAAGTAAAAAGGACCCAGAATGAAAAGCAAGCAAGCAAAACTCTTAGAAGGGAAGGTGGGTATGACTATAGACTGTCTTGTTTCTAATATGTAGTAGTAGTTGCTTGTTCTAGCTATCCCTTGTAATTGGGCTCTATTACACTGAAAAGACTGGCAAGAGAATCCTGCCAAAAAAGTAAGGTGAGCAGTCCTACCTAACTGTAACAGGAGAAAACAATTATCAAGGGAGAAAACAATTTTTAACGGATAGGAGAAGAGAGTGAATGAGTGATGGAAACAGAGACAAGAGAGGAAACTTGGAAATGGGAAATCTGAGAATAGTGGAAGCAGAGGAGACAACACCTTTTGTGTTATTTCTTTGTCATGTGAAGGGGGCTGAGCTGAAAAATGTGGGGTACAGAGAGAAAGGGAAGCTTGACTGACTATGCTGACTTGCGTTGGAAACGGTTAAGGACAGGTAAAAACACACCAACCGTACCCACCAGGACCACCACCCTAACCAAGCTTTGGCTTTAGTCCTTTCTTGCTCCCTCCACTTGCACCATAGCACAAATAAACCGCACTTGTTCCCAAGACCATGAGCCACCATAGCCCCCGTTGTGTTTTGTACCCCTTTTGTCTTTTTACATATCCTTTATTATTTTTGGGTTGGCAGAATGATTAGCCTGATTGTTGATGCTATGCAAAAACTTAACCAATGTGTTTCCTTTTCCTTGTTATTGACAGACTCAGGAAGGTTCTGAATTCGGATTGTCTTAAGAGTTAAGTCTGGAAGTTATCGGGTGTCCTCATTGTGTGCCTATTTTCCTTGATTTCCCATTGAAATAGAGAGAGAATTTGTGAACATGACTTTGTATCCAAATTTTTCTCACAACTCTCTATGAAAGAAAAAAATAATAATAAATTTATGTCAATATAATAAACAATCGCCCCAAATCTATCACATTAAAATTATAGAAAAAATTGTGACGCAAAGATTATAATCCTAAAAACACTCATCCGGTAGAAAAAGATTACAGGTAGCTTTAATAGACACCAATCCACTGTCTAAAGAAACTCAAATCAGTTTATTATCGATGGGTTTGGCTAGGACCTAGAAAATTCCACCATACCAAGAACGTCACTGTCAAAAAGAAAAAAAGACCAATGATGATCGGCTATAAACATTGAGCCAATAAAATTTCTGAGAAAAGAATTGGCAAATATAGGTGTAGTCTTTACTTTTGGGGAGGAGATCCCTAGGTAAAGAACTTGAAAATTATGTCCCACTGACTTCCATTTGCTCCACATGTGTTGCAGACTACCATTTAGAGTCAAAACTGCTTGAATTTTAGTAAACAAAACTTTACAGATTCTTTTTTTTTTCTCTCTTCCTTTTTCTTATTAAGTTTTCGTGGGACCGACCAAACATCACAGATGAACTAACAAAACCAACAACTTGAATCAAAACAAAGAAAGAGTTAGACGAACCTACCAATACATATCCTAATATTTATTAGACCTACCACCAAAAAAAAAGTAGGAAACATCATGCTTTTAATCCGAGTGCTTGACATTATGGACAAGATAAATATTAACTATATTAGGCCTGTTCAAGACAACCCGATAACCCGACCCACCTGAAATTCTGACCAACCCGATCTGAAAATTGCCCGATTCGACTTCGATGATGGGTCGGCGACGGTTTCTGAGGTACCCAACCCGATTCTAGTAGGTCAGTTGGCGGGTCCTTGCATTTAAACCTGATTTCAACCGACCCGACTGATTCTACCACCAAAAAGGCCGCCGATCTCCACCGCCTATACATTTCTCAGTCGATTCTTGCCAAATCCGGTGAGATCTTGTTGAAATCCGGCGTGATCTCATCGAGATCTTGTGAGATCTCTTTGAGATCTACCTAGATTCGGCGAGATCTTTCCATAAAATGTCAGTTTTCGGCCAAATTCGCCGGATTTCGGCCAGATCTCCCCCCTTTTCAGCTAGATTCGGCAAGTTTCGGCCAGATCCAGCCTCGACCGAGACTCAACCACCTTCCAGCAAAGAACCATCCGATCCGACCTAATTCCCTAACCGATCGGTGGTGGGTTTGAAAATTTTTAACCCGACTTGGTCGGGTCGGTCGTGGGTTGGGCACAAACCCAACCCGAACCGACCCGTGGTCACCCCCAAACAGTATAGGCATGTGCCTAAGTATTAATGTATTTAAATCAGAGATATGTAAGAGTTAATGACACTTTTTCATATATCTTCGTGTGATTAGCTCTTTCACAAAATTTTGGTGACTAGAGTGTGCAAAAGGACATCTACCCTTAATTTTGAATAATAATAATATGTAGTTTTGTTTAGGTATGTAGTTTAATATTTTATTTTTAGGGTCATATATTGAACTATTTCAAGAGAATTTGGTTTTTTATGACCACCCTAGGAAATGAATAATAATAATAATAATAATAATATTATTATTATTATTATTATGTAGTTTTGTTTAGATATATAGTTTAATATTTTATTTTTAAGGTCATAGATTGATCTATATGGGTTCCTGCTTTGGACAGGCCCAAGCCCAATAATCTGAAAGGATCCTGGGCCTCCAAAGGATAGTGTAAATAGTTGGTGGATCGGGTTTGACTCATCGCGGCTTTGTTGGGCCGTTTACGAGTCAATCTGTGCACAAGACATAGGTTCCACAACACAAATATACATAAACATATATGTGTGTGTGTGTATATATATATATATATATTGGTTAAGAAAATAGCTAAGAAATAACAAAGGAACTAACAAGAGTGCAAATAAAAGGAACACTAGGGATCCTCAACATAGAGTGAAATTATATTTTCATTATATCAAATATTTGAATACATTGAGTCCTACTCAGCTGGGATATAACACAAGGTTCAATAAAGTTCAAAAAGCACAGACTTAGATAGCTCTTTTAAGCTTCCAAGACTTGTGAGGTTTGAATCCCTTTGAATCCAAGTGTATCCTCCAATATTTCCGTAGGATACCTCACGATATCCCACTCTTTTACTGTATTTCAAGCTTGCAGCTCTCTTTTGTATCTTTTATCGTGTATCAATTGCTTCTTTGCTGAATGCCTTTTGGTTGGAGCTTTAGCCCCTTTTATAGTGCCACTTCTAGGGTTTTTATTTTTTTATTTTTTTTTTTATTTTTTTATGCCATTAATCCATTCTTTGTGCTCCAGATACTAGAACCAATGTTATGTCTGTAACATTGGTGACTGGTCCTTTCCCCTTTCTCTCATTATTTCCTTTTTTTGAGGTTTGGTGGCCTAAAAGTCCGCAGCTGACCTTCCTCTTATGGGAGATACTGTTTGAGTAATCCTAGATGTAAGGTTGAATTTAATCAACCATTCTGTTGGCTTTATTCCGTGCCAATTTGCTTATAATTCAGCATTTAGAAACCTTGTATTTAGGTGGGAATCATGTAAGGGTAGTGTGTGAGAGAGTGTGAAGAAAAAGCTCAAGAGTGTGCAACTCAGCAGGGCCTCACGACTGGCTCGTGACTTGCAAGTCGCCAAAAGAGGCACACGTGTGAAGCATGCAGAGGAGCTGAAGAGTCACGCCAACTGTTGCACTACAGGACAAAAACTTCCAGCTGGCAAAACTGTTATCTCGCGACTCAGTCAAGTCGCGAGGCCAAGTCGCCAGTTCACTCTGTTTGGGAAAAATTGACCTTTCACATTCTAAACACACACCAGTATAAATACCCCTTATACCCACGTATTGTAGAGAGCTTCCAAAGAGAATTTTGAGAGAGAAACCTTAGAGAAAAACAAGATTGACTCATCCACAATCTTTATCTTTGTTTCTCCAAATTCCTCTACTCTCACCCTCTCCATTGTTACATCCTTGAGAGGTACATTTAGCCAAGTCCTTTTCTCACCATACCCATATCTGTGAGAAGGTTATTTGGTGCTTGGGAAGCAGTTAGGAAGGGACCAATTGATATTGATTGATGCTATGGGCTATAGCGGGATCCATAAGTTAGAGAAGACAAAGGTTCGGCGCAACCTCGTTGGAGCAAGAAGCTTGGAGGGCTTAGGTACACTGGGTAGATTAGGCTTGGAGGGTATTTTGTTGTTCATGTATCCCAACTTCATTCTCTAGTGGATTATTGACCACTTGGAGGGCGGCGGAGAGGTTTTACGCGAAGGACTTCGGTTTCCTCTTCGATAACACATCGCTGTGTTGTCTTTGTGTTTGCATCTCTCTTCCTTTAATCTTTGCCATTTAATTTCTGCTGTGCATGTGATTTTATTTGGTTTAGATTATGTTATCAATTCTGTTTTAGCTTATTTACATTTTTTGCACGTACATTGTTTGTTAATAAGCTTGAATTGGTAATTTGTAATTTGGGGGTCTAAATGTTCAAGGTGTTTTACACACATATTTGAACATTCACTAGATGTCTTTTCCCAAGTCAGGGCTTCTCATCCTTTTCCCAAGGTCTCTAAAAAAGACATTTCAGAGCTCTGGCTGCTTCACACTTTGTCCATTTCCTCTAAATAGGCATATTCTTCATTGTTGATGATGGAAGGCAGAAAGGCCTCCGGCCACCTTCCTTCTTGGTTCCCCTTTCTTGCTTTACCCGAGGTACTAGGCTCCTTCATTAGGTGTTGATTCCTAAGCCACCATCTGTTCCCAAAGCTTTTTCTTCTGAATTGTGGGGGGCTAATGACATGACTTCCTTTGTTCCTTGTGCCTATGGGCATGCCTCCCTAAGCTATCCAAATCCCAACTGGTTTTCCCTGCATTTCCTGAGGATCCCTTACCTTTGACTCTGGTGGATCCTATGTAACCTAGCCTAGCTCCCACCTTCCTCCCTATTGGGCTTCCTTGAGTACCTCGTTTTACTTAAGCCCATGGCCCATGCTTCCCTTTGTGCCTCTTTCTTCTTCCTAAGGCCCAATATTTTATTCTTTCTATTCATGGGCTGAGTTCCTTACTTCTTTATTTTTCAAGGGCCAAGCCTTTCTTCTTCATGGGCTGGGACTTTCTTATTTTTTAAGGGCCTGGTTCCTTATTGTAATTCTGAACCTCAACAACCTAGAAAAATGTTAGTGGCAAAATTGATTATCTACTTAATGGCATAATTCTAGTTATAGCATACTATATCACATATAATATGTATGTCGCAGAATTCCCACTAAATAGGTTTGTCACACTTAAAATGTTGTACGAACCTTAGTCTATTAGTCTAGTTGTTATGTAGTGTGAGAGACCGTGACCTTGGCTCGCCTCCACCTTTGAGCCAAACCCACACAAATGGATGAGATTGTGTTTGTACCCTTTATTTTGGTGATTCAACTGAATTTATTTTTTTCCCCTAAATCGAGAGTTTTACATGGAGTCATTACTTATTTTATTTAAATTGAAAAGAATAAGAAAACAATAAAAAAAATAATGCCTCATTTTATTGATTTGGTAAAGATGTACATCTACATAGGTAAAACCCTAATCAACGAACCCCTTGATTTATATTCAAAGGTTGAGTTATAAGATGGTAAGGTATTAGACACTCCCTCAAAAGCTCGACAGGCGTGTTCCGCCCACAGTGGCGACTCCGCTGTGGATTTAGAGTTTGATTCTAATGTGTCCTATTTCTTAATCTTAATAAAGGCTTGTTCAATACTTGTTTACACACACTTCACTCAGTTCTTTTGTCCCTTTTACCCCGGTTGGTGATGAGTGGAAAGGTGAGTACGCTTCATTCAGGCCAAAGTCTTTCGAAGTTCATCCCACCAACTCATAATCTATGCCATTGCCTATGATGGGCTTTGAGTACGTTAATGGTTTGTGATCGGTGCAAAACTGCAAGTGCACAGTATCGTAGTTTTATAGTAAAGTGATGAGAAGAGTATCGTCCTCAGGGATTGGTAACTTACTTTTGACAAATACCAAAATTATGCTAATCTCAATTTTATCTAGAGAAGTCACTAAGGTTGTTGTAATTGGAATTTAAAATAAAATCAAATTAAAGAAAATAAGTAGAGAAAAAAAAACATGTTGTTCAAAGATCAAATTAATGTGAAGAAAACTTCTAGGAAATCGATTTCACCTAATCCCTCACTATGCTTTACTCATCTAGCTAATTGAATTTAATTCTCTCTATTTGTTAGTAATCTCCACACTCTTCCAAAAGCCTCTTTCAATAGTCAATTGGAAACCATCTTGTTCATCAATTTACACAAGAGTATGCAATTTAATAAAGCAAGAAAGCATTAAGACCAAGGATTTTAATACTACATAGGTTCATACAAGTCTTTTGATCTCTATATTTACCTATGCTGAAATATTCAAGATCTATCCTATAATTCCCTCTTTCGACAGCAAATCACAAGATCAAATTCATCTAATTAATGGCCAGTTAATTAGAAGCAATAAACTCAGAATAAGTCAGACAAACATGAAAAGAATTAAATCAAATTAACATAGAAAAGCAAGCATAGTTCGGAACTAGATTACATCGTTTTCCTAGAATAAAGAAAATTTAGTTCATGCTAAAAATTAAATTCAACAATAACGAATTCACCATAATTTTTCTGAGAAGATTTGAAGGGAAAATAAATGCTAAAAAATCTGCTTCAGCGTTCCTCTGTTCAGCCCCTGTTTCAGCTTCTCTTCTTTTCTGTTTCAGCCTTTCTCTCTTCAGTTTCAGAGCCTCCAAACTTTCTGCTTCAGCCCTCCTTTTCTTTTCAGCGCCTCCCTTTCAGTTTTCAGCCGTGGTGCCCTTTTTTCCTTTTAGATGTGGTGCCCTTTTCAGCCCAAAACGTTTGTCTTTTTCAGCCCACTGTTTCAGCCCAATACCTTGCTTTCTTCAGCCCAAAAACGTCCTCCTTTCAGCCCCTGTTTCAGCCCAAAACGTTCCTCTGTTTCAGCCTCTGTTTCAGCCCAAAACGTTGCTCTGTTTCAGCGTTTTTTCTGCCTTCTTTTCTTTCAGTTCCGCCTCTTTTATTTCTCAAACGTGGTGCCCTTTTCTGCTTTAGACGTGGTGCTCTTTTCAGCCCACAAACGAATTTCTTTTCAGCCCATTCACTTAATCAGCCCACTCTTTTTTCTCAAACATGTTGCACTTTTTCAGCCCAAAACCTTGCTTTCTTCAGCCCTCTGTTTCAGTTCTCTTTCATTTGGTTAAATCTTTATTTCCTTCAAATCTGAAATAAAATTTAAATCACAATAATGAAGTCTAAAATCAACAAAAAATAAATAAAATTAGACTAAAGCTTAAAGTTGAGAAGTGATAAATTATGCCAAATTATGCAAGTCATCAGTTTGCCACCAATCCACGAAGGTCCACTTAGGCCCTTGGTTGGAATCATGGCCCACCTAGTTGCGATCTGTCCTTTTAGCTATAGGGAGCCTACCCACACTTAGAGAGATCCTAGATCCTATCCATGATACCCTTTTTATATCTCTTGTTTGTTTAATCATATATCTTGCGTTGACCTAATTCTTAATGGACAAATAAAAGATGTAAAAATTTGAGGATGACCCAAAAGTTATGGCATACCCTAAGATATTGGGATAAAAGAAAAGAAGTTCTTACATATAAGAGGCTTATCCTAAAATCCAAAGGCATATCTTAACTTGAAAGGTTCATAAGCATAATTGCTCCATAAGCCCAAATCAAATAGCCTCTTGAAAAAGAACCTTGTGCCTAGGGTAACAAATATGCTATGGACTTAGCATCCAACATCCTACAAAGCCAAAATGAAATTCCCTAATCTTGGGCCTCCTTGTTGCATGCCTAGGCCCAAAATGATGAGAAATTCATGGACTTTGAAAGGAAGGCTATATTATATTCTAGCTGGAGCTACTTCGAAAAAAAAGATGATGATAATGAATGGAAAGAAGAAGAGCCCAAAGGTGATGAATGCATTGTAAGCCCATATTTGAGACAAAGGGTTGAAAATCTCTAAGCACATTCTAATGAAAGCTCACGAGAGTAAGATGAAAATTTATTGTAAATGAACTAAAGCTCAATGAAATAAGGGGCAAGGTTCATGAGAGGAAATGGAGTGATTTTGTAATTGGGCCTTCATTAAAATGGACTTAAAGATTCTTCTAAGAATATCTAAGTTAATACAAAGAATCTTGTAATTGGGACATGGGCTTAATAAAAATGGGACTTCTTTTCAGGCACCATTACACCACCAAGATAAATAAATAAAAAATAAATAAATAAGTATGTCCGAACTCCAATTTGGGTCCGAGAAAAGAATGGAAGACATTTGGTCAAGATTGAGGAAACATCTTAAGAATAGGTATCTCAAAGAGAGACATCTCGAGAGGAAGTATTTCAAGAAGGAATGCATGCTCCAAATGATGACATGACCGCAAAAAAGATATTCAAGGCAATAGAAGAATAAAATGACATTCTCAAGAAGACGGGGGGTCGTCTCACCAAGCTAGAGGAGAGCAAGCTTAAGAAGTCCATACATGTGGATATACATGATGAAGATGAAGATTGGGATGAAAGGGATAAGGTTGAGTATGAATGAAACAAACAATTTAAGAAGCTCACTACGGATACCATGGCCATGAAGGAGAAAATGGAGAAGATGCAACTGGCCTTTCGCAAGGCCTAGGGGATGGATGATTGTCTCTACAATATGGGTGGCATAAGCTCCAAGACTCCATTGCATTGCCTCTAAAGTTCAAGATTTTTTATGCAGAAAATTTTAATGGGACTGGAGACCCAAAGCAACATGTTAGGACATATCTAAGTATTGCTTAAATGAAAGGATTAGATGAGAAGCAAACTTTGCATGCTTTCCCTCTCTCACTTACGGTTGGTGCATTGAGGTGGTACTATAGCTTGGACCCAACTAAGACCAGGGTGTGGAATAAACTAGTAAAGTTGTTTGTGGATCAATTCATCTTCAATACTATGATTGATGTGACTTTAAGGGATTTGGAGACTACCAAGCAAGGAGTAGGGGAGACATTTTCTGAATACATGACAAGGTGGAAAGGGAAGGCATCTAGAATGGTTAATAGGCCAAATGAGAAAGACTAAACCAACATGATCATCAAGAATTTGCGTCCGGCATATAATTCCTATCATCACCTATTAGCTCTTTTAGAGAGTTATGTGATTGTGGGACTAGAATTGAAGATGCCATCAATAATGGACAATTGGAGAAATGTGAAAGCAAACTTCCAATCAAGATGACATATAGGGGAGGAGTGACCACCTCTAAAGAGCCTAACCCCGTGAATGTGAGTGCCATCATACCTCAACAAACTTTTAGCCTACCCAAGCTTCACAAAGAAAGCCTGCCAAGACTTTTTCGGCCTAGGAATCACCCTCGTCCAAGCATATGAGAACGTAACTTCCAAAGGATTCATCAAACCCTTAGATCCCACACCTATGCCCAATCTTGTACCTCTTACTTGGAAGCTCAATGAATATTTCCACTTCCATCAGAAACCCAGCCATAAAACCGACAATTACTTCCGCCTCAAGCATGAAATTCAAGACCTCATAAACAATGGAACCCTCCCAAATCCAAACATCATCACTAAGCCCTACATTAGGAAGAATCCTTTGCCTGATTATCATCGAGCTCCTCCTCCAAATCAGAATTGGGTGCAAATAGAAGAAGTTGATTAGGATTGTTCAAATTTGATAGAAACTTAACGTAGTAGAAGTCCAAGGAATATAGGATGAAAAAGATGAGATTTTAAAGAGTGTTGTGGTTGTATAGGGGATACTTCCAAAGGAATGACTGAGTTGAAGCAAAGAGCTCTAGAAGACAATGTAGCAAACATTACTAGGGGTGAAAAACATTACAAGCCATCATTTTTAGAGAAGGATCACCCTGTAGAAACATAGGAGAAAGGTCTAAGCCTACGAAACTCAAAGGTAAAGAAGAGAAAGAGGAAGAGGATAGGGTCTTGACCAAATTAAAGAAGACTCAAGCTCATGTGTCCGTGTGGGGCTTGCTAATGGCTTCTTACAAGCATTGTAGTGCTCTCTTGGATGCTTTGAATGGGTTTCAATGTTCCCATCAAAACTACTCCATAAGAAGTACTATCTCTCATTGGAGTTAAGGCTCCATCTTATCCTTCCCTCACCTTTTCTGATGAAGAACTCCCTATCAAATGGGTCACTCACACTAGGCCTTTGCAAATCACCATTGAGTGCATGAGTGCCAATGTTCCAATGGTACTTATTGATAATGGATTTGCATTGAATATGTGCCCTTTTAGGACCACTCTCACCATTGGGCTAGATGTGGAGACAATAATCCCTTCTCCTTTGACTATTAGGGCATATGACAATACTTTAAGGAAGGTTATGGGAACTTTCAAAGCTCCTTGCAAGATTGGTCTGTTGGAAACAACTATGGAATTTCACGTGATGGACATCACCCCTAACTACAACTCCTCTTAGGAAGGGCATGGCTTCATCCCATTGGAGCTATCCCTTCCACTCTACACCAAAAGATGAAGATCCCATGGAAAGGGGGGATTGTTGTAGTGCTTGGTGATGGAGAGATCCTAGCTCCCATCCGTAGACTTGAGGAGGGAGGAAGTGAGCTTCAAATGAATGGCTTTGAGTTTATGAACATGGCTGACTATGGATTGAAGAATGAAAGGTATACTAATGATTTGCTCCCACATTGTAGCCATTAGGTGATTACGATGATGAAGAACTTGGGATACATGCCTGGTATGGGTCTTGTAAAAGAAGGAAGAGGGGTGGCTATATTTCCCGACTTCAAGACTCAACTGACCAAGGAAGGTTTGAGATTCTGTGAAGGCTGCAATGGAATCAAAAAGAACCTTGGTACCCTAAATGGGAACTTTGTGAAGGAAGGAGGGGAATTTCCTTTCTGTGGCTTTCTTGAGCTGTGGGTGGATAAGAATGGAAAAGTGATTCCTGTTGGGATTTGTGCCCTAGAATCCTATTGTATAATGCTATGTATTATATTATGTATGACATTATGTATGACATGATGTACGAATTAATATTGCAATTAATAAAGTTGTTTTATTATTATTTGAAATAATGATAACATGAATATTTGGACATTATCATATAGTCCATGAGATGCATAGTATGAGATTTAGTTACAGAAGATATAAATCACAAGTTCTTTGTAAACTCAGAATTTGGTTCGTAGTCGGTGATGAAATTGGGCATTTCATCTACGAAGACTATAACATATTAACTAAGATGATTTGTCTTGATCATGGAAGTGGTGACTTCTAGTTGATATGTTGATATGTTTTAAGAGTTAAAACATATTGAACTAGATCACTGTGAGATTTATTATTCACCTAATGACTGTCAATTGAATAATAAATCTCACGACTAATATTTGCATGAACTCTTAATCCTGATAGAATAATGGACCTGATCATGAAGTGTAGGTTGCTTTGATATATCAGGAGTGAGATCTAAAGTAACGGTCAAAATCTCAGTATGTTGGGCAGCCACATCTAGTGTTGATGGAACATATATTCTCAAGATGGAATTCATAGTCTCTTAACGGAAATATAAAATATTCCCTTGAGATAAGTTTAATGTGTTTGTTATTCAGAGAGTTAGGCCTAACCACTTTAGTAAGACTAAAGTATATATTTATGAAATTGGATTTCATAAATATATGATGAATAACATTAAAGGATTAAACTGAGTACTCAAGGATTAAGATGTAGTAATTCACAAAGTGGCAGTCTATATTAATGACTTTGTGTTACGACGAATGTTTTATGAAGGGGTTGCATGTACAATAAAGTCTTGGGATATAATTTATTAATAAGGCCTAGAATGCAATTATATTTATATAGTGGTATTAAATATAATTAATGGTAACTTTGGACTTGTCAAGAGTTGACAGAAAAGCCCAAGGCCCATTGGAGCTAGTGTCTTATTTGTTCCCTTTTGGTCCCACTCCAAGCCACATACTAAAGCCCAATTGGGAAGGCCCAAAAGGCTAGCCCAATTAGATAATCAGATATATAGTGAGAAACATACAGATTTTAAGTAACAATGAATTGGTATGTATGTGAGTGTTGGACACTCTTCAATTCTCTCTAGAACAAACTCATTTATCTGATTGAGAGACCATACATCTTGGGTGTTAGTGGAATTGGAGTGAAGATTGAAAGTCTTCTCAAGAATTTCTGAATTTTCAGTTTTGAATTTCACTGCTTCAAGGTACACTATCTTACTCTCTAATTCTGAAACTTATATGGCACATGTTGACAATTGTGAATGAAGTAGATCCGTTAATTTAATTTTTCCGCTGTGTACGTGTCTGTTTCCATCAATTCTCGGCTGTGAGATATTCTTCAATAAGAAGCTCACTTTCAAGGAGAAAGCTACCATGATGATCAAGGAAGTTCAAGAAGAGGTCAACTGGGTGGACTACATGGATGTTGAAGCAATGAGAGCTATGCTAAAAGAAGAGGGGGACGTGCTCGCCATCACCATCAAGGAGCCAAGTGATCCTTCTGCCTTTATCATGCCATCTGTGGGACAACTTAATAATTGGACTTGAGTTGGGTTTTCTAAGAATATGGGAAAGGAATTTTGTAATGCGAGTTCAAATGTACTTTTCAACATTTTTAATAAGAAGAATTTGAAAATGAAATTAATAAACAATTGGAAAAGAAATTTGAACATATGGAACCAATTTTTGAAACTCTTAATTTGGGCAATAAATCCACAATTAATTAAAATTAGCTCGACCCTAAATGAAAAAGAAAGAAAAGATCTCAAAGAGCATCTCACAAAATTCCAAGAAGTATTTGCATGGTCCTACAAAGATATACCTGGCATTGATCCCAAGATAGCCCAGCACCACATTGATACTCATGCTCACATGGTACCCGTCATGCAAAAGTTGAGGCATTTGAGAACCGAATGGCTCCTTAAGATCAAGGAATAAGGCACAAAATAGTTGAAGGTGGGATTCATCAAACACGTGCACCAAGCCAATTGGATAGCTAATGTTGTGCCTGAACCCAAGAAGAATGGAAAAGTAAGGATGTGTGTGGATTTTAGAGACCTAAACAAGGCTTGCCCCAAAAACGATTTTCCTTTTCCTCATATAGATGTCTTAGTGGATAATACTACCGGCAGTGCCCTGATGTCTTTCATGGATGAATTTTTGGGATGTAACCAAATGAAGATGTCTCCTATGGATATGACTAAAACCACATTCACCATAGAATAAGGAAGCTATTGTTACACCGTAATGCCATTTGGGCTCAAGAATGCGGGTGTAACTTACCAAAGAATGGCTACAGTTTTGTTACATGACATGATGCACAATGAGGTAGAGGTGTATATTGATGACATGATCGTGAAATCCAAAGATAGAGATGGCCACATAGCTAATTTGAGGAAATTATTCGAGATGAACAAGGAATATAGATTGAGATTGAATCCATAGAAATGTATCTTTGGAGTAATTGCTGGAAAATTATTAGGCTTTTTTGTAAGTGATAAAGGGATAGAAGTCGACCCATCAAAGATCAAAGCCATATTAGATATGCCTTCACCCAAGAGTGAAAAGGAGATAAGAGGATTTATTAGGATGATTACAGTACATCAGCCGATTTATTGCCTAGCTCACCTCCATTTATGAGCCCATCTTTAAGCTTCTAAGGAAGAATAAACCCCATGCATGGAATGATGAGTATCAGAAAGCCTTTGAGTTCATTAAAGGATACCTTCTCCATCCACCTATATTGGTACCCACGAAGCACGGAAAGCCGTTACTACTCTACCTCTCTATCATAGGAGATGCAATTAGGAGTATGATTGCACAAGAGGATGATGATAAGAATGAGAGAGTCGTATACTACTTAAGCAAGAGTTTCCATGATTACTAGACTAGATACGCACCTATAGAAAAGTCATGCTTTGCTCTTGTATGGGCCGTACAAAAATTGAGGCACATCATCCTACCTTTCCAAGGATAGATAGTAGCCAACATGGACCCTTTGAAGTATCTATTTGAGAAGCCCGCCTTGAGTACAAGGTTGTCGAGATGGTTGATCCTATTGGTAGAATTCGATTTGAAGTATGTGGCAAGAAAAACTATCTAAGGTAGCACGGTGTCAGATTTTTTTGCCGAGAACCCCATTGAAGGAGAGGACGATAAAGAGGATTTTCCAAATAAGGATATTTTCGACAACAAACTAGGGGCATGGAAGATGTATTTTGATAGGGTTGTAAACCAATATAGAAAATGGGATAGGAGTACTCTTGATCACCCTTGATGAATCCCATGTACCTTTGGCCGTCAAGTTGAACTTCGAGGCAACCAACAACATGGCAAAATATGAGGCTTGTATTGCTGGAATGGAAGCTCTTCAAGGGTTAGGGGTAAAAGAGGCAGAAGTCTTTGGAGATTTGACTTTAGTCATAGTCCAAGCACAAAAATTGCGGAAGGTGAAAGAAGAAAACTTGAAGCCTTATCAACAATATTTAAAGGATTTGACCAAAACCTTTGACAAGATTGAATACACTATCATCCCTAGGGCTTAGAATCAGTTTGCGAATGCCTTGGCTACCTTAGCCTCCATGGTTAAAATACCCGAAGGAGTATAGACACGACCTTTAGAGATTGAACAAAGTTATGATTTGGTACACAAGGTGAGGACAGAGTCTTCAGTCATGGCTACAGAAGAAGAAGGAGTTCCTTGGTATTATGACATCACGAAGTTCTTAGAATTGGGAGTGTACCCTGAAAATGCTGATAAGAGGGAGCATATTTCGATTAGGATGATGGCAATGCAATACATTCTATGTGGAGGTCAACTCTGTAAGATTGAATTTTATCAACCATCTTGTTGGCTTTATTCCGTGCCAATTTGCTTGTAATTTAGCACTTAGTAATCCTGTATTTAGGTGGGATTCATGTAAGGGTAGTGTGTGAGAGAGTATGAAGAAATGCTCAAGTTTGTGCAAAGAAGCAGGGACTCGCGGCTGACTTGCGACTGGCAAGCCACCAAACTACAGCACACGTGAGAAGCATGCGAGGAGGTGAAGGGTCACGCCAGCTGTCTCACTACAAGACAAAAGTCCCAGGCTGGCCAGGCCGTTATCTCGCGGCTTGAACTCACGACTTAGACTAGTCGCAAGGCCAAGCCGCCAACTTACCCTGTTTGGCAAAAACTATTTCTTCGTATTCCAAACACACACTACTATATATAGATCCTTATACCCACGAAATGTAGAGAGTTTCCAAAGAGAATTTTAAGAGAGAAACCCTAGAGAAAAACAAGATTGCCTTATCCCCAATCTTCATCTAAGAGACTCTTCAAATTCCTCTACTCTCTTCCTCTCCGTTGTCACATCCTTGAGAGGTTCTTGACCAAATCCTTTTCTCACCACACCCACGTCTATGAGAAGGTCTTTTGGTGCTAAGGGAAGCAGTTTGGAAGGGACCAATGGTTATTGGTTGATGCTATGGGCTATAGCAGAATTCGGTAAGCTAGAAAAGAAAAAGGTTCGGCGCAACCTCGTTGGAGCAAGAAGCTTGGAGGGCTTAGGTACTTGGGTAGATTAGGCTTGGAGGGTCTATTGCTATTTATGTATCCCAACTACATTTTCCAGAGGATTATTGACCGCTTGGAGGGCGGCGGAGATGTTTTACGCCGAGGGCCTTGGTTTTCTCTTCGATAACACATCGTGTGTTGTCCTTGTGTTTGCATCTCTCTTCCCTTTATCTTTGCCTTTTATTTTCTGTTGTGGATGTGATTATAATTGGCTTAGATTGTTTATCAATTCTGTGTTTGGCTTATGTTCATGTTCCATACATTAATTGTTTGATAATAAGCTTGAATTGATAATTTGTAATTGGGGGTCTAAACATTCATAGTGTTTTTCAACGCTATTTGAACTTTCAATTGGTATCAGAGCGGGTGCACTTGTTGTGGTTTAAATACCTTAGTGCGATCCCTGACCCCATATTGAGATGGATAGGTCTCAATCTCTAAATGTGCCACCATTTTTTTATGGTAATAATTATGCATTTTGGAAAGTCCGAATGAGAGCATTTTTGTGTTCTATTAATGATGCTGTGTGGGATGCAGTTGAAGTTGGTTGGACTAGGCCGGAGGCTGCCAAATCCACTTGGGATAAGGTAGCTCTTGCGGCGGCTAATGCTAATAGCAAAGCCTTGAATGCTATTTTCTGTGGTGTCTCTCCAGAAGAATTTCACAGGATTTCACATATCACTATTGCTAAGGAAGCATGAGAGATTCTGGAGACAACTTACGAAGGAACTAAGAAAGCAAAGGACACCAAACTACAGATGCTGACCACTCGCTTTGAGGAGCTCAAAATGAGCAAGGATGAGTCATTTGACTCTTTTTACAGTAAGCTGAACGAGGTGGTCGTCGGCAAATTCAATTTGGGGGAAAAGATTGAGGATTCTAAAGTTGTAAGGAAGATCCTTCGGTCACTATCGGAAAGCTTTCGTGCCAAAGTAACGGCTATTGAAGAGAGCAAGGACCTTGACGACATCAAAGTCCAAGAGTTGGTTGGATCATTACAGACGTATGAATTGTCACTGCCCACACAGAAGAAGAGAAAATCTCTTACTCTTAAGATGATTGATGAGAGAGTGGTATCTCATGACTCTTCGGAAGAGGATGCAGTAGATAAAGATGTGGCGTACCTTGTAAAGAACTTCCGGAAATTCTTGAAACTCAAGAACGGTGGGAAATTTGGTGATAAAAGAAAATTTCAGAGTTCAGGGAAGGAGAAGAAAGAATTCCGAAGGAAAGATGGTAGAGATTCCCAATCCTCACAAGGAATCACGTGCTTTGAGTGTAATGGACACGGACACTTCAAAAAGGAATATCCTAATTATTTGAAATCGAAGGGGAATGTCTATGCCACCACTTTAAGTGACTCGGATTCATCACACTCTGATTCAGAGGATAGTTGTGACAGAGAAGAAAAGTACTCCGTATTTATGACCATTGCTCATGTGGATTCCTCAGATGATTTGGGTGCACTTGTGAAGGAGCTTGGTGAGCATTCTGATTTGGAATCAATTGGAATAGTTGAGGAATCTGAAGATGAGGTAGATGGAGAAGCAGTGGGTCTGCAAGAGACTTATAATTCCCTCCTTGAGAAGACCGGTGGATATGCAAAGGTGGCTAACGCAGCCATTAAAAAGATGAAGAGGGCTGAGGAAGATTACAAAAGTCTTCTGGTGCGATACAAGGAGGCGAAGTGTGAGATTGAAACACTAAATTGTGAGCTATCAGAAGCTTACACAAAAGTGAGATTTCTTGAGCAAGAGGTAGTGCAAGCTCATGCCAAGATAGAAAGGGTCTCCTCCAAGAAGCTGGAAGATGTTATTTCATCTCAAAAACCTTCCTCAGACAAGGCCGAGTTGGGATACACCGGAGGGAGTAGCTCATCAGCTAATGTCACCAAAGAAGTGAAGTTTGTGAAGGCCAAAGAGACGGTTGTAGAAGAGCCTACTCTTGAGAAAGTTAAGGCTGAGAAGAAGAAGAAGGTGGCTGATCAACGGGTGTTTAATAAGTCTCGTAATCAATCAGAAGCCAAATTTGGATCTAAAGGAAGATCACTTCCAAGATCACAACAGGGTCCTAGAACGAATCATTTTTGTCACTTTCGCGGATTGCAAGGACATACTAGACCCAATTGTCATAAGCTAAGAGAGTTAAACAATACAAGCGCTCCTCGATCACGAGGAAGAAGAAATGACAAGAGGTCTTGGGGTGGTAAGCAACCTAGAAGTCAAAACCGTGATCCCGGAATGATGGACGTTATGAAGATGATCAGTGCCTTCACCAATTGCTTGGAAAGCTTCACAAGAAGGTTTGAAAGTCCTAACTCTCGTACCCAATCTGTCAAGGATATCACCCCAAACGCACGTGACGTGTGGGTGATGAAGGGTACTCATGCATAAGCATTACAACATGTCCGTGCATTAATACTTCCCATGTTTGTGAATATGCTTGGTTGTGTGCTTCTTGCGTGTTTTTGAGTTGTTATATTGTTTGTTTTTGGTTCAAATGTTTTTTACATTGTTATTTATGTTGTTTTTGATCAATCTTTTACTGCTTTTGTGTCAAAAATCCAAAAATACATAAAAAGTAGAAAATCCTAAAAATTTTGATCGACATTGTTGAGTTTTGTCTCAAAGCATGTTTTACCTTGTACCATTGTACTAATGGCTTTGTGCATCTACGAGCTTAGCTTGTCTCTTATGCACTCATATCATTGTGGAAGAAATCTTGAAATCTATGTGACTGTTGTAAATAGATCTTCAACCTTGTCATGAATGATTAGTGAATGGTTTTGTTGATCTTGAGACATGCATACACTTGTGCCTATATATCTTCCCACTTTTAGTTTATTGCTTTACTCAAAGAGCTCACCAAATGTAAATCTCCAAATGAAAAGAGATATTGAGCTGCAAAAGCATGTCGCACATACTAGTATTTGACTAGGAAAAAGGGAAAGCGGCCAAAATAAATAGTATGATGCCCAAAAAGCCAAAGGCTAAATCATCAATTTGAAATATCAAAAATTTCAAGCATCCATCTCACAATGAGATGTATTGAATCAAAAAGATCAAATGTTATAATGTATATGGAGCCAATTGAAAAGCTTCAAAGAAATGTTATCAAGTTTATGTGGGAGGTCATATATGCGTACTTCTATAATTGAGATGGGTCACATTATCTAGTGCTAGTTGTATATGCCTTGATTGAATTGATCATTGAAGCTTCACATTAGACTAAGGACTATCTCATTTTTGATACCCACACACATCACACAAGTCTATGTTCAATGAATGCCATATTCATTTGTGTGATTGTACTTGATTAAATGTGTTTTCACAGGCTCAATCTTTGTTGATCAAACACAAAAAGATTTTTGAGTGTTTTAGTTGTTTTTGGAAAGTATTTTGTTTTTACAAAAAATGTCAAAAATTTCAAAAAACAGTGTTGCCCTATTTTGGCGACTAAGTCGCAGGTTGTCCAAGTCGCATGCCCCAGTCGTGAGCCCACTCCGAGATTTTTCGTGGCTTACTGGCGAGTCAAGGTCTCAGTCATGAAAAATACTTAGAAATTTTTTTCAAAATTTGAGTTTTGGTGACTTTCGCAACTCAGTGTGGCGACTTGTTCGCGGGTGGAAGGTCCAGTCGCGAGGGGTACTCAGAGATTTTCGTGGCTCACTTCGTAACTCTATCGTGGGTAGACCTTCCAGTTGCGAAAAACACTTAGAAGATTTTTTAAGAATCTTGGTTTCACAGTGTTTCGCGGCTTAACTTGGCGACTTACTGGCGACTTGATCCAGTCGCGAAAAACGTGTGTTTTGCGTTTTAAAGTCAGTTTTTAAAACTTTTTCAGTTTTTCCCTCGTACTTTTGTGACTGTTCATTGTCTTCCCCATTTCTCTCTTTCAAACACTCCGTGTCACTCTTCGAAAATCCTTCATTTTGGCATCATTTCTTCTCAAATCTTCAAGAAAAAGGTATGGGTTTTCTTTGTCTCACTTCATATTTCATGTTTTGAGCATTTTTTTCTTGATTTTGTGAGTTGCCATTTCGATTTGAGATATACTGTGTTCAAACATGGGTTTGCTTAAAATGTTGGGTTTGGTTGATTGGGGTTGATTTCTTTTGTTGCTAAATATATTTGCTATCATGTTTTAATATCAATGTGCTATTCTTGTTCTGAGCTTTGGTATTTGTTTGCTTTCCAACCCTTTGAGTATATGGGTTTGGGGTTTTATGTGTTTTACTCTGAATGTGAGTTTGGGTTGTTCAGATTGCTATATTGCTGTGTTTTTTATGTTGCCATTTCATGTGTGTGCTTTTGTCTTGAGGATATAACTTGAATATTTCTCATTGACATTTGCTATCTTGTGTCTGAATGTGGTTCACTCTGTCCATTTATAGCTGTTCCAATCTGCATCTATACAAACTGAACTTATTTGAGGTGTTGAGTTCTCATTTGTGTTATCCTTTTTGGTTCTCAATTGTGCTAGTGTTAACTTGTCACTATGTTACTCCCTTTGCAACTAATTTGTTACTAATCTATGTGTATTTCCACAAATTGTGTTTTGTTCGTGTTGTGGCCTCTTCTGCTTGTTTACAGATGCCTCCTACACCTTCAAAGAAGAAGACTCCTGCTTAGAAGGCTGACAAAAGGCTGAAAATGGACCACAATCTGTTTAGGTCTGTTCAGCACTTTGAGAGATACAAAGATTTTTTCATAAAGGGAACTATTATCCAAGAGAGGTTTGTGGATCTAAATGAATTGAAAGATACCTTTATTCCAGAATGCTTTGAAGGCAGAGGATAGGAGAAGTTACTGGGTGACCTACCTCTTGTGTGTGAACCATTAATACGGGAATTCTATGCAAATGCTGTTATAAAGGAGGATGAGCTAAACTACTGGATTAAAGGACATAAGTTCTCCATAGATGCTCATGATATTGATGATGTTCTGGGGCTTGAGGGACTAGAGGATCATGAGTTCACCAATTACAAAGATAGGATGCTATCTTTAGACACTGTCTAGTCTCAGATTGGTGGTGTTAAAGAAAAGAGATGTCTCAACACTACTGACTTTTCTGCTGACTTGAGGTGTTTGACCACCATCATGATGTTTAACTTGTATCCTATAAGAAAGATGACTACTCTTACTAATGCCAGAGCTATCTTCCTCATGGAGCTCAAGGAGTAAACCTTCATTGACATAAGTTCTCACATATATGACACAATTGTGGATGAGACTAGAACCATCTCAAGGCCCAAGCTGATATTTCCTAGTCTTCTCATGAGAATTTTCAGAGCAAAAGGAGTTGCAATCCCTCAAGATATCAGTCCCATGACTCCTCTATCATCCATAAACAAATTAACTCTCATAAGGATACAAAGTCGTCTTCCAGGTGAAGAAGAGGAGGGTGACCAAGAAAAAGGTGATCCAATGGAGACTGAAGCTGAGGCTGCAGGACATACATCCACACCCAGGAGCAAAAGCAAGAGAAGCAGAGCTTCATCCTCATCAGCGGTACCTCCAGATGCTTTTCAAATCATCTTGGAGAGGATTGATGGACTTAGAGAGGTCCAGAATGAGCATACTGATAGAATGACAGCAATGCAGGACCAGCTCGACATTCTTTAAGCCAAGATTGACAGCTTAAACACTCAACAGTGAACCTTTGGCCATTCCGATCAAAAAGGGGGAGAATTTTTAAGAAGCAACTCTTAAGGGGGAGTGCTATTTTGAGGGGGAGCAGTCAAAAACAGTGTTTATAAACTGCTAGTTTACTATTCAGTCTTATCTTATGTTTATACTTTGGATAATGTTTATGCTTTGTTTATGTGGTTGATACACTATGGTTAATTGGTTCTGGTATATATTTATTTAAGATGTTATTCAGTACTCTTTGTTTGTTTGTACCTGGTACCTCTGTAGGTTTTTAAGGTTCTTAGTTTATGTTTGTACCTGTTGCTTTTGTAAGCTTTTAAGGTTTTTAGTACTTGTTGTTAAATGTCATGCATTTTTCTTTTAAGTACATCACTCTTGTGCCCTTGTAGGATCTTATTCCTAGATGCATATATGTTTTATGCATTGGTTGAGTGTTGGACATGCAAATGATACTCTGCAATTGAGTTTATTTGCTTACATGTCCGGATGTTCATTCCTTGTGAGAATGAGCATTGTGATCACTAGTATGTAGTGATTGCCTGTTTAGGTCATGCCATGGTCTATTGCTATATTCCATTTTGCTTGATCGCATTGTGCTTGCTCCATATGCATTACAAGTTTTCTGCATACAATGAACTTATTGTGTTGTTGTGTTTCAGGAGATACTTGTTCTTATGGTTCAAGAGCTACATAGATTCTAGAGTTAGGTGTGAGTGAGTTTTCCAACTGTTCCCAACTCACGCGTTAAGTCTAGAGTTTGTTATAGGGTTTTGTCACGGAATAGCCAAAGGGGGAGATTGTAAGGTTGAATTTTATCAACCATCTTGTTGGCTTTATTCCGTGCCAATTTGCTTGTAATTTAGTACTTAGTAACCGTGTATTTAGGTGGGATTCATGTAAGGGTAGTGTGTGAGAGAGTGTGAAGAAATTCTCAAGTTTGTGCAAAGAAGCAGGGACTTGCGGCTAGGACTCGCGGCTGACTCGCGACTTGCAAGTCGCTAAACTACAGCACATGTGAGAAGTATGCGGGGAGGTGAAGGGTCACGCCAGCTGTCGCACTACAAGACAAAAGTTCCAGGCTGGCCAGGCCGTTATCTCGCGGCTTGAACTCGCAACTTAAACCAGTCGCGAGGCCAAGCCGCCAACTTACCCTGTTTGGCAAAAACTGTCTCTTCGTATTCCAAACACACACCACTATATATAGACCCTTATATCCACGAAATGTAGAGAGTTTCCAAAGAGAATTTTAAGAGAGAAACCCTAGAGAAAAACAAGATTACCTCATCCCCAATCTTCATCTAAGAGACTCTTCAAATTCCTCTACTCTCTTCCTCTCCATTGTTACATCCTTGAGAGGTTCTTGACCAAATCCTTTTCTCACCATACCCACGCTTGTGAGAAGGTCTTTTGGTGCTAAGGGAAGCAGTGTGGAAGGGACCAATGGTTATTGGTTGATGCCATGGGCTATAGCGGAATCTGGTAAGCTAGAAAAGAAAAAAGTTCGGCGCAACCTCGTTGGAGCAAGAAGCTTGGAGGGCTTAGGTACCTGGGTAGATTAGGCTTGGAGGGTCTATTGCTGTTAATGTATCCCAACTACATTTTCTAGTGGATTATTGACCGCTTGGAGGGCGGCGGAGAGGTTTTACGCCGAGGGCTTCGGTTTCCTCTTCGATAACACATCGTGTGTTGTCCTTGTGTTTGCATCTCTCTCCCCTTTATCTTTGCCTTTTATTTTCTGTTGTGGATGTGATTATAATTGGCTAAGATTGTTTATCAATTCTGTGTTTGGCTTATGTTCATGTTCCACACATTAATTGTTTGATAATAAGCTTGAATTGATAATTTGTAATTGGTGGTCTAAACGTTCATAGTGTTTTTCAACGCTATTCGAACTTTCACTCTATAGGAGATCCTATGATGGTATATACCTTCGTTGTCTAAAGGAAGAAAAAGCTGAAAGAGTCATGGAGGAAGTTCATCAAGGGATTTGTGGTCCCCATATGAATAAGAGGATGTTGGCAGAGAAGATCCTAAGAATGGGGTACAATTGGAATGCGTGGAGACCGATTGTGTGGATTTTATGAAAAATTTCCACGATTGCCAAACACATGCAAATTGGAACCATGTACCACCTAGTGAGCTATACATCATGACTTCTCCATGTCCTTTCTGAATCTTGGGCATAGATGTGATTGGAATAATAGGCCATAAGGCTTCAAACGAACACAAGTACATTCTAGTGGCAATCAACTACTTTACCAAAAGGGTAGAAGCCACCTTCTACTCCGCGTTGAAGGCCAATCATGTTGTGCGATTCATAGAAAGCAACATCATTTGTCAATTTGAAGTACCACAAAGATCATATCCAACAAGGGTTTCCACTTTAAGGGAGAGGTTCAAAGGATCATGAAGTTATATAGCATTGAGCACCACTAGTCTTCGCCGTATCGACCGCAAACTAACGGGGCAGTAGAGGTAGCCAACAAGAACATCAAGAATATCCTAGCCAAGATGGTAGTAAGGTACAATGATTGGGCTGAAAAACTTCCATTTGCCTTATGGGGTTACAAAACTTCTATTCGTGCATCAATTAGGGCAACCCCCTACTCTTTGGTTTACAGGAGTGAAGCGGTACTTCTTATTAAGGTAAAGATACAATCTTTGAGGGTACTAGTGGAAACCATGGTCTTAAAAGAAGAATGGATGAAAGAAAGATATGAGCAGTTGGCTTTGATAGATGAGAAAAAAGGTAGAGCACAATATCATGCACAAGGTTACCAAAAGAGGATTGCTAGAGCATTTAACAAGAAGGTAAAACTGAGAAACCTTAAGGAAGGAGATCTAGTCCAAAAGGTACTTGGAGATGAGACTTTCGACCCAAGAGGAAAAATGAAGCAAAGATGGTTTGGGCCTTTTATTATCAAGAAGATATATGTTAAGAGGTGATACAAAAATTACAGACTTGGATGGGGAAAGATGCTTCACCCAATCAACCTAGATAGACTTCAAAAGTATAACATTTGAAAAAGAAAAAAGCCTTCTAGCTTGAAAAGTTGAGAAGGCAGCCTAGGCAAAATTTAAGGCAAACAAATCCCGCTAGGTTAAAAACTCAAAAGGACGATCTAGACAAAAGATAGGGGAAAAGACCATGTGCATGGAAAAAATTCCCACAAGGACGTCATGGGCAAAAATTACATGGCACAGAAAAAAGAAAAGAAAAAAAGAAACAAATAATAAAAACAATAAGCAAAGATAATAAAACGGTTGATTCTCTTATTGCTCAAATTAAAAGATACTAAATTGGTTTCATAGGGGATTTGGAATATTCCAATCCTTTATTAAATTCAAAAAGAAAAGACATGAGAATCATAGGTGCAGAAAAGTAAATTTTAGGGCATATCAAGGTAGTTAATCAATCCTCTTCCTTTTGTTGGACTTCTGGTAATCTTTCTCTTCCATACGAACCGAACTCATGTCAACAGTCAACCAAGTTTTATAACCTAAGGGAGGATGGAGAAACCGAGGGAAATAGATGTCCTTAGCCACCATCCTTTTCAACTAAGTCTCACGAATCCTACCTAAGACCCTTTCAGTGAAAACTGAGATGTGAAAGATTCCATCATCATTAGGAACTCCTTGACGGTCACCAAATTTCCTCGCAATGCGGCATAGGAGTAGTAGGAATAACGCGAAGCCTAATCAAAGCAACACAGTTGTCTCTGAAGACACGATTGACCATGCCTCTAATGCACGACCATTCCACCACCCATTGGACACCTAAGGGGGAAAGACGCTACAGGAACTTAGTGAAATCAGCAGGGTCCATCTCTTTGTCTTTAAGCTTGTGGTCATGATAATGCTTTGGTTAATATTGACTAGGAGGGATAGAGGGAGGTTGAAGCAATCGAAGCCTCTTATATAGCCATATTTGAAAGAAAAAGAGAAAAGAGAGATAGAAAAAGCATAAGTTTTGAGTGGAAAAAGAAGAGATAAAAGAAAAAGAGAAAAATAATGAACAAAGACGATATAAGGAGCCTCGATGGGTCAAAAACCGAAAGGCGATCCATACAAAAATTGGAGGAATCCTGCTAGGATGAGAACCTAGGCAAAAGTTAGAGATCACACCTAAAAGAGGAGAGGGCTCCCTGCAAAGAAAGTTGCTTCCCTTCTGTGAACAACATCACAACCATTGAGAGTCTCGGCTAGGATCATGCCTACAAGACTTCCCCTCTTTAGATTGAGGACTATTGAAAGCATTCTTTGATCTACATGAAATGTCTCATGCACCAAGAAGTACCTCACAAGAAGGCATAAATTGATGGCATTGAGATAGTGGGAGCATTATGCACCAGCCAAGGGAATGTTTTGCTAAGAAAAGTACATGAAAACCATGCGGATGTTCAGCTTGTTAAGGATGCACCACCTTTGAGCCGTAGCAAGAGGGATCCCCAAAGCTGTTGAGCCATGACAGGGATATCCTCGTTAGTAGCGGGAAGAACGAGAGTACTAACGTCAGGTTCACCCATGATAGTACTAAATTCTTCAAGAGTAGGGCATAATTCCATACCATTGAATTGGAAGACATGCCGAGTTGGGATCCAAAATTTAGTAGCAGCACGAAGAAGAGGTTCATTCACTTTGAATTGATGGTAGAGAAAGATGTAAGAGAGACTGAGAAGGATGAGAGCATCCTTGAAACTAGGGCCAAGCTTCTTGATCCATGTTGAAACCTCTAAAGGAGTGAATTATGCCATTGGGAAGCCTTGAGTGGTGTTTTCTGAGCTTAGAACACTTATTGTGAGGGTTTGGACACCCCTAATGGCTATTTTATACTTAAAAGAGTCGGCTAGGGTTTTCTGCCTTGTGGCATACGTACGTAGGGTTAAGGCTACGTATGCATAGTCAACACCTATGTATGTAGGCCCGTGTACACGCGCACAAGGAGGAAGGTAGAATCAAATTCCTTTTTCTATTTGGAGTGTGATTCCTTCATCAAGGCCTCCCTAGGATTCCCATAACCAAAATGACTACTCAAGGCACAATCAAGCTTAGACTTTAAGCATCAAGGACTAAGGAAAATATAATTGCATGAAAATGAATACAATTATCCCCATGAGTTATAATTTAAGTACATGTCCAAAATAAAAGCAGAAATGTAAAAGATGTTCTTAAAATACAATCCAATGTCTCAAATAAAATCCAGAAGGTAGAAATACATACTAAATAAAAAAGAAAAGGGAATAAAAACTATGAATATGCTGTGTGTCTGTTTTTCTTTATCTATCTATCTGTAGGATCATTATTGGTGGCACTTCTTCCTTAGCTGATTGCTAGGAGTGGTCTCAGAGCTGCCAGCAACCCTACCACCATTGTCATCATCATTATCAGCATCATCATCATCATCACCATCACCCGGGTAAGTAAACCCTCCAAGACCGTAGATCTACTTGGAATACTTAGTCACCTCTAGCTTGAGATTCCCAGCAATCCAGACAAACTCCTCGTGCTCCTAGACAATGGGCTAAATTTAAAAAGAAGACGGTGTTAGAACAAGTGTTGAGAGAAGCAAGAAGAGAAAAGACAAGATAAGGATGAAAGAGAACTCACCACTTGTGTACCCTTAGGAAAAGGGTAACCCATGACATTTGTATTACGTCCCACAGGGTGCTCTTGAGCAAAGCCGTCAAAGCTGTAAGCATAGACTGACTAGGGTAGATAGGAAGGGTTGACAGGACCACCACCAGCAGGGCCAGCCTGATATAAGCATCACATTTGGATATCACTATTTTCAAAAATACAAGAAACTCATAATGAAGGGAAATTGGGAGGAAAAGATGCATACCTCGTGAATGAGAGTGGGCATGAGATGAGTCTCACTAAACTCGTCATACTCTATGTCATTTGTGAGACACTTAGCATAGGGAGTGCCACATCTCCATAAATGGTACTCAGCATCCGACATGGAGAGCGAGGCAAGCATGAATTATGGAGGATCCCCACGGTACGTCCTCACCCTCCGACTGGTAGCATACCCTCTCTGCCAAGTAAATAACCCTTAGACCAGCATTCTCAAAAGGCTAGGTGATCTTGGAAGTGATGATGGGCAGCCTCCAAGTTTGGGTTCGCAACAATAGGAGCACCCACCCATGGACTCCAAATGACTTGGACAACACGTAGGGTTAGATGAAGAATCCTAAGGGCATGTAGGAGAAAGTAACAAGGAAAAATGAATGTTTAACTCAACTCATCAGAAGAAAGTCTGTCAAAATCATAATGAAGGGAAATTAGGAGGAAAAGATGCATACCTCGTGAATGAGAGTGGGCATGAGATGAGTCTCACTAAACTCCTTGTTAGGTTTTGAGTTTGTAATGTTGGCAAACCATGACAAAACATGACAAAAACTAAGTCTCATTAGTTTAGAATGGTCTACATTGAAGCCCAAGACAAAAACTTCAAGTTTAGGATAAAAACAAATGAGTTACAAGCTGGTTGGTTCGATTGATCCAATCTAATTTTCGATCGATCGAAAATCGCGTATCAGGAAAATCAGCAAACGTAAAAAGGCCATAACTTATTCGTTTGAAGCCCAAATCGCGAGCCGTTTTTTCCAGTATTTAAAGGACATCATAAGCTAACCCTAGGTAGGGTTTTTAGAGATTTTTAGAGAGATTAGAGTGCCTCTTGTGCCTCTTTTAATTTTTAGGGTTTTGTACCCAAAAGCTCTTTTATGTTTGCTACCGGTGCTATTCCTTGAAGAATCTCAAGATCCGGTGTTGTAGAAGTTGTTGGCTTCTCTAGTCATCAAAGGTGTTGATGATCTAAACCTTCAAGGGTGGTCTTGGAGTCACAAACAGAAGAGTTTGTGTTGATAAACCTTTGAGTGGGATCTCAAAGTCACAAACGTGGGTGTTTGTGTTTTGCAAAGGCCAAAGAAAGAAGGAGTCCGTGGATTCGGAGCTTGCACGTGGTCGTGTCAGTAAGTTCTACTGGTGGGTAGCATTAGGAAGTCGAGCGGGGAGCTTGTAGTCCTTTTGTTTGAACTTCGATTCTTTCTAGTGGATATGCTTTTTGCCTTGAGGATTGGTGGGTCAAATCCTCCCCAGGTTTTTACCGTGCGGTTTCCTGGGTAATCATATCTTGTGTTATTTATTTTCCGCTGCTTTATATTCTTGATATGATTGTTTGGATTGTTTTAACCTAGAATTGCTTAATTTGACTAAGTAACAACTTGGCTAATTAATCTAGGCTACGCAATCTGGTTGTTTAAGGGGTCTAAATTCCCATCAAGTGGTATCAGAGCAAGTAGCTCTTTTTGTTTGAGATTTTTAATCTCTGAGCTAATCCTTGACCCCTGTTGTCATGGAGCATGGACACTCTCTGTTTGTTCCTCCTCATTTTGATGGGAACAACTATGCTTATTGGAAAGTAAGGATGAAAGCATTCCTGAAATCCATTGATGAAAGGGTTTGGAATTCCGTTGAATACGGATGGGTGAAACCCGCTACTCCTGTGAGTGAGTGGAAAACTTCTGAAAAAGAAGCAGCAAGCTTCAATAGCAAAGCTATGAATGCCTTCTTTAATGCTATTTCTATGGAGAAATTTAAGAGGATCTCTAATGTTGAGGTTGCTCATATTGCCTGGAACATCCTCCAAAGTGTGCATGAAGGCACAAAGGCAGTTAAGATTAATAAATTGCAACAATTGACTTCTAGATTTGAAAGCATTAGAATGTCTGATGATGAATCTTTTGATGAATTCTATGCTAAATTAAATGATATTGTCAATTCTGCTTTTAATTTGGGTGAGATCTATGATCAACCTAAAATTGTTAGGAAGATTCTTAGATCTTTAACTGAAGATTTTAGACCCAAAGTGACTGCCATCACTGAAAGCAAGGATGTGGACTTCATCCCTGTTGATGAGCTTGTAGGATCTCTTCAATCCTATGAGTCTGACCTACCTAAAGTGAACAAATCCAAATCAATGGCTCTTAAGTCAGTTGATGATGTTGAGGGTGGTGGATTTGATGATGAGCTCTCTGCTACAGAGATTGCCTATCTTGCCAAAAACTTTAAGAACTTTCTGAGGAATACAAATAGAAAGGCAAGAGGTACTTACACTGCTGAACCTAGAAATTTTAGGAAGAATGATCCCATTAAGGTTAACAATTTTGAAAAACCTAGAGAAAATTTTGGTCAATCTTCTAATAACTCTTTGGGTCCTCAGTGTTTTGGCTGTCAAGGGTATGGTCATGTGAAATCTGAATGTCCTACATTCTTGAGGAATAAGGGTAAAGCTATGGCTGTAACCCTTAGTGATAATGAGGTTTCTGATGATGAGTCCGGTGGTGACGAGGATGGAAACTTCATTGCTTTCACGGCTACTGCTATAGTCAATGAAAGCATATCTGCTGAGGAGAACCCTTCTGATGGGGAACTCTCTGAAGATTCAGATCTTCAAGAGGCCTATAACAAACTTTGCAAAGTTGCTGCAAAGGATGCTATGAAAGTTGAACTTGGCCTAAAGAAAATTGATTCTCTTGAGCTTGAAAAGAGAAATTTGCTTGTTAAACTGTTTGATGCTAATGAGCTTTTGAATAATGTTAAATCTGAGAACATGCTTTTGCTTGATAAAGTTAGAACTTTGGAACATGATTTATCTGTTGCTAGATCTGCTAGTTCTAAACTTGATTACATGCTGAATGTTCAAAAGTCTCCTGCTGATAAAACTGGGTTAGGATATGTTGAAAGCATTTTTGATTCTGGACCACATTCCACTACTTTTGTTCCTTCCTCTTCTTCTGAACCTTCTGTGAGTGAGGTTGTGAGTGAAACTGTCAAACCACCTGTGAGTGAAACTGTCAAACCACCTGTGAGTGAGATAGTTAAACCCGTAGAAGTTTCACCACCTAAGAAGATTAGGGTAGATTTAAGAGAATCTAAACCTAAGGAGCCTACCAAATCTAAGGACAAGATGCATGGTAAACCTGCTTGGGTTTGTCATTATTGTGGTAAGTCTGGACACATTCGTCCTAACTGTTACAAGCTTCAAGCTGATAAGAGAGCAACTAAACCAAAAGTGCCTGTGCCTCAAGCACAAGATCCTATGGCACTAATTGGTGAATTGGTAAAGGTGTTAAACCTTTATTCCAATCCTGGAGTTGGGAATCACTCGAATGTGAATAAGAACTCCAATGCTCGTGGTGCATCTAAAAAGTTTTGGATGCAAAAGACTCGAACTAACTGAGTCTTTCTGACATGGTCCTTGTGCTTAATTGCTCTATTCTTTGGTGACCATTGTTCTTTGGTTTGTGTCTTTTTATTGTTTTTGTTCTAGGACTTGCATTGCATTACATTCATGCATTTCATTCTAGGATTTATTTGTTTTCTCTTTTAAAAAAAAAAAATTTATAAAAAAAAAAAAAAAAAAAAAAAAAAGGGAAAAGGAGAAAGCAAAAATTATGTTAGACACTATTTTTCTTGATTTTTGAAAAACAAGGTTGGTCTATCTTTTGACACATGTCATGTTCTGTGTATCTTGTTTAACATTGATGAGCTTAAATATTGCACTTGACTAGTTAAAGCTTTGTAGTGCATGTTGTGTGGGAAAGATGTTTGTGGTTATTAATCACTTTGTCTTGATCTTGAAGTCACATGTTATCTGACTGTCGGACTTGATCCTTTTGAGAAAGGCATAAATAACCATCTCACCACTGTTCACTAGCCAATCATGAACACCTTAGTGCATATCATAAGATTTTGTGCTCGAGAAAGTGTAGCACATGCACAAAAAGAACATAAGGTGAAGCCTCAATTAAAATAAAACTGGTGTGTACTATTAGGCTTGATGCCAATTCACTTAATTCAAACCGGTGTGTACTATTAGGCTTGATGCCATTTCACATAATATATTTCATATTCTAATGGGGCAAAAATACAAGAAACTTACATGATTGCAAGCTTTTGTTCTAGGAGATGTGGGAGTTATAGGATGTAACTCTTTAGGTGATAGTCTCTTTCAAATTCTATGTGATGAATTTTGTAGACTTTGTGATTGATTGCTATTCACATATCACCTCACATGTATCTCAAGCTTTTTCTAGTTGCACACACTACACAAGTTACTCTTTGTTAAACTTGGTACATTATATTGTGTGTGATTTTGTTGTGGCCATCCAAGATTAAAAGTTCCTTGACTTTAATGCAAAATATGTATAATGTTTGCGCTTTGAGGACAAATTGATTGAAAATCTTGATTTTGGAAGATCTGGGTTAAATTCAAGTGTTTTTGAAAAACTTTTCGTCTCATACTCATGCATTTTTTTATAAAACAATGTGCTTTGAGGAGTTTCTGCATTAAAATGCTCTGTTTTTTGAAAAACTGATTTTTCCAGACTTTCGATCGATCGACCCTGTTTTTCGATCAATCGAAATTGCGATTAAAATTTTTGGTTTGAGTTTGCCTGACTCGATTGATGTTCGATCGATTCTCGATCGATCGAAACTGAAAAATTTTCAGTTTCTATGTTTTTGACCAATGTTTTTTTGCTATCATTTGTGTTTAGGATTCACATGCATTACATTGATTTCTGTATCCATCTTGCAGTTTTGCAGTCATATCTCTCTTTGTTTTCACATATAACATGCATACACTTTGCTACATTGGGTACTCAACTTGATTTAAAAATTGATTGATTAATTTTTGAGTTACGTACTTTCTAGTATATGCTATTTTTATGTGTGAATTGTAGAAAATATTTTTCTTAAGAGATATGATGGATAATCAATGTGCAAATATTTTCTCTACTCATGCAATTGTTTATGGGTCACATAGTGCCATGTTTGCATTCTATTGAAAGAGAGAATATTTTTCTTCATGTGTATCCTCACCTTAGTTTTTAACTTTGGTTTGTGTGTCTTTATTTTCCCCACCCCCTTTATTTTTCCCCAAAACTGTTTTTCCCAAAACTTGTTTTGTTTTTCCTATGCCATCTTGCAAATTGTGTTATCTATGATGGATTGTTTTAACCTAGAATTGCTTAATTTGACTAAGTAACAACTTGGCTAATTAATCTAGGCTACGCAATCTGGTTGTTTAAGGGGTCTAAATTTCTAACACTCGTCATACTCTATGTCATCTGTGAGACACTCAGCATAGGGAGTGCCACATCTCCATAAATGGTACTCAGCATTCGACATGGAGAGTGAGGCAAGCATGAACTATGGAGGATCCCCACGGTATGTCCTCACCCACCGACTGGCAGCATACCCTTTCCGCCAAGTAAATAACCCTTAGACTAGCATTCTCAAAAGGCTAGGTGATCTCGGAAGTGATGATGGGCAACCTCCAAGTTTGGGTTCGCAATAGTAAAAGCACCCACCCATGGACTCCAAATGACTTGGACAACACGTAGGGTTAGATGAAGAATCCTAAGGGCATGCAAGAGAAAGTAACAAGGAAAAATGAATGTTTAACTCAACTTATCAGAAGAAAGTCTGTCAAAATGAGTCCTAACCAAGGAGAAGCTCCTTAGATCCACCTCCACTCAACGAGTGATAAGACCGTACTTCACGACCCAGTGCTGAAAAAAGAAAACACAATTTGCAAGATGACAATTTGCAAAGTAACAGTTTGCAAGATAACAGATGACAGTTTGCAAGAAGAATGGGTATAGTTTGCAAGGTATGAATATGAATGCAATTTGCAAGATGACATTTTGCAAGGTACAGATATAGATATAGTTTGCAAGAGTGTGAAGCACAGTTTTCTAAGCCTAGATGATATACAAATAAGCACAATTACAAGAGTGGGAGACACATGCATTGTAAGATGCTAGAAGTAATAAGAGAACTAACCTTAAGGAGCTTCCAAGGCCCCACCCCTTGAAGTACCTTTTTAGGTCAAATTGACCAAAATGCCTCTAGTCAACCTTGGGTTGACCAAAAGTCAAAGTCAGTCAAAATCATGCCAAAAAAACATTTTTCATGTTTCTACACCAAACCCGAGCTACTCGGTGATTTTCGTCAACTTTGACCAAGTTTGACTTGAGGTTAACTCTTAGAGGCACTAGAAATCCTAATTTTGATTTGACTATTAGAATGGGTTAGGACTAGTGCCATTATGAGGATTATCAAATTCTCTTTCCAACGTCTATTCATGGGTCGAAATCGGAGTTAAAACGGTTGAGATATCTAGAAAATTGTGTAAAGCACATCAACACGCTTCTTGAGACCATAACTTTTTAACCGACCGTCATATTTTTTATTTCTTTAGTGTTCAGGAAACTAGACATCTAGAGCTTTCCAAGGACACTAGAATCAGCTCAATCTGAGTCTGGGAGGACATTCAAATTTATGTCTGAAGTTGAACCAGGAAAAGGTCAAAACTACTAATGTCAGCAAGGTGGCCAATGGCCCTACAAGGTGCGTGGGCAGCCGAAGAGTCACTTTTCTAGTATAAATTCCCCCAGACCCCTCATTTTGCCAAAAAAAAAAAAAAAAAAATTCTGGGTAGTTTATGGTCTGATTCTCTCTTTCCTCTTTCTCTAATTTCTCTCCCAAACACATCAAAACATATCCAAACACATCAAAACACCCTCAAACACCTTAGATTCTCATCTTTTCTCAACCATCATCAAGGTAGTGTTCTTGCACTCAATCTTCCTCTCCTTGGTTCCATACCTTGGATTTCAGGTTTAGGGGTGTGGATGTAGCTTTTTAGTTATAATCCACACCCTTTTCTTAGCTTTATCTTGTTTAATAAAATTTTTTTTTTGCTTTTCCTAGCATGTTCTTGTTGGAGAAATCTGGTTTTTGTATCTCATACAAAAACACACGCAGCGGAAGCAACAAAAACAAACGGATCTACTTCAATCATGAAAGATAAACATGTAACCATGAATTCTAGAATCAAATAATAGAAAGCGTACCTTGGTGAAGTGAATTTCAAAACCAAACTTGAGAATACCTTTAATCTTCATCTCAATTCCACATGGAGCCCAAGATGTGTGGTCTCTCAATTAGTCCTATGTACATAGACTCTCAAAGAAAAATCTGTCTTCTTCTCCTTGTGGAGAAAAACTGGTTTCTATTTCTTTTCATCTTACATACGTTAAAACTATTCTCATAGTTTCTTTATTTAATAACACTTATTAAATAATGACTGATTTCTAATTGGGTTAGCCTTTTGGGCCTACCCAATTAGGCTTTAGTTTGTGGCTTGAGATGGGACCAAAGGGACCAATAAGACACTAGCTCCAATGGGCCTTGGGCTTTTCCGTCAACTCTTGACAAGTCCAAAGTTACCATTAATTATATTCAATACCACTATAAGAATATAATTGCACTCTAGGCCTTATTAATTAATTATATCCCAAGACTATATTATACATACAACCCCTTCATAAAAATATTCGTAGTAATACAAAGTCATTAATATTGACTGCCACTTTGAAGATTACTACATCTTAATCCTTGAGTATCCGGTTTAATCCTTTATGTTATTCATAATATATTTATGAAATCCAATTCCATAAATATATACTTTAGTAACTCTTTACTAAAGTAGTTGGGCCCAACACTCTGAATAACCAAACCCATTAAACTTATCTCAAGAGAATATTTTATATCTCCCTTAAGAGATTATAAATTCCATCTTGAAAATATATGTTCCATCAACACTAAATGCGGCTGCCCAACATACTGAGGTTTTGACCATAACTTATAGATCTCACTCCTGATATATCAAAGCAACCTACATCTTATGATCAGGTCCATTATTCTCTCAGAATTTAGAGTTGATGTAAATAGAAGTCGTGAGATTTATTATTCAATTGACAGTCTTTAGGAGAATAATAAATCTCACAGCGGTCCAGTTCCATATGTCTTAACTCTTAAAACATATTAACATACCAACTAGAAGTCTCCACTTCCATGATCAAGACAAATCATCTTAGTTGATATGTTATAGTCTTCGCAGATGAAATGCCCAATTTCATCACCGACTACGAACTAAAATTCTGAGCTTACAAAGAACTTGTGATTTATATCTTTCTGTGACTTTTCACATAAATCACATACTATGCATCTCATGGACTAAGATAATGTCCTATTAGTTCATAAATGGTCTCTTATAATTAAATAACTTAATTATTCATGACATACCAATAAATTGGATTTTAGGGCACAAACCCTAACAATCTCCCACTTGCCCTCAAAAACAATTTACCACATATCCGACACTTATCTCCCTATAGAGTAGTTCACAGTCACTCTAAGGCAAGACTTGGAAACAAGTTTCAGCCAGATTTATTGCATAAATTATCTTTTCTACTACTACTTATCACATACTCATATCTTCTCTAATGAGATGATACTTACGCTTGATATGTATCTTCACCACCTAGGATGAACACATATCCTGAAGTCCAACTTCATGAATCACAATCAAACTACAAGTCAGTATTTGTACATCCAGTATCTATCAAAACCTCACTTTTGTGGACAAGCATATAATCCCTCATTCTCCTAAGATATTTGAGTATATGCTTTACTCCCACTAAATTAAGTGATCTTTTATTCACTTGATATTTGCTTACTATGCCCACCGCTAAATAGACATTTAGCCTAGTATTTAGCATAGCATAAAGACTTCCTATCGATTTGATATAAGGAACCGTCTTATATGCTCTTCCTTTATATTTCTTAGAACCATAGTCTTATATAAAGGAACTTCAAACTTAAAAGGAAAGAATCCTTTCTTAAAGTATTACATGCTATATTTGGCTAGAATCTAATCTATTTAAGCAGTTTGAGATAGACCCAACATCCTAATTTCTGAATTTTAACAAAGTTTTAATTCTTAGGATGTGACTAGTCTTTCCCAAGTACTTTATATCAAACTGGACTAGACAACCAAAACTCTATTGATGACAATAACTCTACATCATTCTAAATGATTAGAATGTC
Organism: Quercus aquifolioides; assembly: GCA_019022515.1. Lineage (NCBI taxonomy): Eukaryota > Viridiplantae > Streptophyta > Magnoliopsida > Fagales > Fagaceae > Quercus > Quercus aquifolioides. Next base: position 46,635,660 of record CM032330.1, on the reverse strand, counting down.
ATCAACATACATTAAGAAATTTATTATTCTATATAGCCTTTACACACATAAGGCCTTTTAAATACTTGATCAAAATCAAACCATTTGATTGCTTGATCAAAGATGATATTTTATGATTTAGATGCTTGCTTTAGTCCATAAATGGACTTTAAGCAACTTGCATGCTAAACACTACTAGTTCTTTGCTATGAACAAATCTAGTTACATCATATAGATGTCTTCCTCAAGATTGCTACTAAAAGAAGCTTTCTTGATATCCATTGCCATATTTCATCTAAATGAAATATAATGAATAAGAGAATCTAGATAGAGTCAAACTTGACTATTGGTGAAGAAATATTTTCATAGTCGAACCATTTCTTTTTGAATAAATCTTTTCACCACTAGTCTTGACTTTGAAGGTTTGCACCTTCAAATCTATCAATCTCATTTACTTGTAGACCAATTTGAAAACAATAGGCTTAATGCAATTAAGCGCCTTTACAAGTTCTAGACTTTAAATAGAATCTAATTCTATTCACATAACCTTGAATCAGTAATCCGTATTCATATCATCTATTGCCTTTACGTAGGACCGAGGATCAAATTCATATCCTTGTGGAATAACTTCAAAAGTTTATCCCAAAAGTATGAATTTATTTGGTAATCCTCCCACTACGATATTGTACCCGTGTATTAACTATATATCTAGAATAATGTCTTGTGGTGTATCTAATACAACCATTTCATTTCCAAATGTACTTTATAGTTGTCCTATAACAAATTTTGACATTTTTCTTCTAGAACAATCTACCTTTACTTTGAAAGAGCCCTATTCCTCCTTTATGTATGCACTAACTTAAAGAAGTCATTGGAACTTCATTCCTTTATGAAAAGAAGCCCTAGATCATATTATCCTCTAAATAGAATTTATAGATTGTGAATATAACAAAATAATGGTTCTAAAAGCCCATCTTTCACCAATCTTGAATACCATTTAGATTAATAAGATCTAGACTTAAGTGCCAAAACATACAAAACCAAAGGATGTAAACTTTCTCTTTAAAAAGTAAAACATATAAATTTTCATCTAGAAAACAATCATGGACAATGCTTAGCTTTACCAAAACAGAAACAATTTCCTTTTGGTCATGCTTTTGAGACTAATTTCCTTTTGGCAATTACTAGGACAACTAACTTGTCCATCTGTTTGGTATTATAATTCCTCTTCTTATCACCCTTACCTTTCAGTTTAGGCTAAGAATTTGAATTAAATCATATTGATCCTAGCCTTAGCTTTTAGGATGTCTTCCGTTGTGTAGAACTCACTTATCAATTCAGATAATATAATAAGAATTTATTTTCAAAACAATCTGAATTGATCAAATGATTCTAACAAGGACTTGTGGATCATATCCACATGAGATTAACATTTAATCTCTACATCCAAGAATTCCAATTCATTTTAAAAATAAAATATTTTCATAAAATGATATAAAATTGGAACTCCTTAAGCTTTTCTTAGCACTCAATATGATTCATACCAAACATCTCATTTAGACTTAATATAAATTCTAAATCTAGTACTAACTCTTGCATCTCATGCTATAGCACAAATGAGATAGAAACCAATGAAACAGTTTAGCATTTCAATGGAGACTATGATCATATCATAAGCTATCTTCCATAAATGCATCATGTATAGAAAATTATGACAATGCTGAATCGAAACATTAATGTGTACTTCAACTCCTTTAAGCACCATGTCCAAAATTATTTATTAGTTAATGTGATTCAACTAAAATAGTAGCTAGAGGACAAAATTTATGACAACTTTATATTGAGACTATGAACTTAAATACCAGGACATCATCATTTTGCATCCATAACCATATAATATGGAACCCGAAAACCATACTATACTAGGTGCAACGACAACCTAATCCCGCAATTAATATTCCTCGGAAGCGAGGTCATACCAATCACTATGATCAGGCGAGAATTATTCTCATTATTAATGCTATCATGGTAACTCTTACCAAACAAAAATAATTTGCCGCTTTTCCTTTAGTCTCTAAGTAATAATGACATAGCTCTGAAGGGAGGTTAACATTACACTTAGTCTAATGTACACCATTGCCTAGAATCAATGTGAGTCACCAAGTAACTCCACCGAAGCGTGGTCATTCTCAATGTAAAAACACACTTCATCTATCATTAAGAAGTTTAATCTGTAGTACCATGAGTTAAACACCCTCCGAAGGGAGCAAGGCATATACGCCAAGGCGAGGTGCCTAATCACACTACTATAAACCAGCAATGGAGGCCGTGAGAATCAACCCTTGAATCTCTCTCCCACTAGAAATTTTAAAACAAGTGGATTGTCTTGAAAACATTGTGACCTAATCACAATTTTAACCCTACACATCAAATGTGTTTAATTGTTTAAATTCAATGTGATGTAACTATGTCACGTCACAATAGCGTAACGAACATTCGCGCAATCACAAAGAAGTTTAACCTTGTAATCCGTGAAGTAAATACCCTCCGCATGGAATGTAAGACTCGAAGTCAAGACAAGGTATCTATTCACATTACAGTAAACTTAACAAAAGGGCTATTTCAGCACTCCCACTCGTTATTTGGGTTTTTCTTCAAATAATTGTGATCCCATCACAACTAATAACCTTGCACTTAATTAAAGACTCTAATCTTATTAGAATCACTAACTAAAATGGAAGTCCTAAACTATTTAGGATTCCTTAAACACTAATGAATCAAAAATTAGTTATATAGAACTCTATCCTTAATTTACTAGGCAAAGTACTCTAATCTCATTAGAAACTATATAACTTTAATTAGAATTTTAATCTCATTAAAAACCACTAATTAAAATAAATTAAGGACTTTCAATCATTAAATGATTTAGCACCAAGAGTTCAATTTAACTAACATCTTTGATCTCATTAGGTCTTTTAGTTAGAACCATGTGTAAACTAATCACACATAAGCTTGCTCTTAAAAAACTTGAAAAACACTTAGAAAAAATTCTGATTTTCTTTCTTTCGATCGATCGAATGTGACTCTCGATTGATCGAAAAAATTAAAAAATTCGAACTTGACCTCCTGACTTGTTCGATTGATACTTGATTGCCTCTCGATCGATCGAAAAACAAATTCGATCGATCGACTATCAATCGAAAATCAATTTACTTAAAAGGTCTGATCACTGTTTCACTCGATCAATCGAAAGTGATTTTTGATCGATCGAAACTCGTGAAACTCAAATTTCCAGAAATTTTCTAAGGCAATTTTCTAGGGTTTTTCTTGAACAAATAACTAATCGTTTTTGACATCTTCATTGTTCTCTTCCAAAAACACTTTTTTGATTTTATCAACGAAGATTTTCAGATCAAACATTAGGGTTTTCAATATCAAAATCAAGAACCATAATATGCAAGAGACCATCGAAAACACAATCCTAATCTCATTAGGAATAAATTTCATAAACTAGCATTAACTTACTGTTTGATCATAAAAAAAATTGCAACTCAAGCAACAATACTCGTTCAACATACAGATCTTAATACATATAATCATGAACTGATATCATGGTTCGAACATCCACACATTAATATATATATTAATCAATTCATGAAGAGCCTTGAATCCTTGATAACATATAAATATATATACGGATTCAATATTCAAAGCGTTTATATATAAGATCAAGTGGTCCATATTTAATATACTATAAACCAATGTACAGTATATTCTTTTATGACTGTGCCTACATGCAATGTTTATATAGGATTGAATAGAAATAATAAAGCATGACACGGCACCGTATCAAAGAAGCGGAATCATGAACCACTGTGTTAAACGTGAATCAATACTATGAAAACATGGCACCGTATCATAATGAACAAGAACATGAACCACTTCGAATAACTAAGCCCAATTGCCAACAACCGAAGCAGTTCAGTTTCATTCATATTCACAAAATTTAAACGATGTCTTTCATAAAAGAACACTGTTAAGGACACAATTATGCAGAAAATTTTACTGCAGAAAATTAAATCACCAAAAAAACGTTTTTTTCTTTGATTCTAAAATTCAATCACATGTTATACAAGCATGATATTGAAGACCGCTCTGATACCATTTGTTGGAAAAATCTGGTTTTTGTATCTCATACAAAAACACACGCAGCGGAAACAACAAAAACAAACGGATCTACTTCAATCATGAAAGATAAACATGTAACCATGAATTCTAGAATCAAAGAATAGAAAGCGTACCTTGGTGAAGTGAATTTCAAAACCAAACTTGAGAATACCTTTAATCTTCATCTCAATTCCACATGAAGCCCAAGATGTGTGGTCTCTCAATTAGTCCTATGTACATAGACTCTCAAAGAAAAATCTGTCTTCTTCTCCTTGTGGAGAAAAACTGGTTTCTATTTCTTTTCATCTTACGTACGTTAAAACTATTCTCATAGTTTCTTTATTTAATAACACTTATTAAATAATGATTGATTTCTAATTGGGTTAGCCTTTTGGGCCTACCCAATTGGGCTTTAGTTTGTGGCTTGAGATGGGACCAAAGGGACCAATAAGACACTAGCTCCAATGGGCCTTGGGCTTTTCCGTCAACTCTTGACAAGTCCAAAGTTACCATTAATTATATTCAATACCACTATAAGAATGTAATTGCACTCTAGACCTTATTAATTAATTATATCCCAAGACTATATTATACATACAACCCCTTCATAAAAATATTCGTAGTAATACAAAGTCATTAATATTGACTGCCACTTTGAAGATTACTACATCTTAATCCTTGAGTACCCGGTTTAATCCTTTATGTTATTCATAATATATTTATGAAATCCAATTCCATAAATATATACTTTAGTAACTCTTTACTAAAGTGGTTGGGCCCAACACTCTGAATAACCAAACCCATTAAACTTATCTCAAGAGAATATTTTATATCTCCCTTAAGAGATTATGAATTCCATCTTGAGAATATATGTTCCATCAACACTAAATGCGGCTGCCCAACATACTGAGGTTTTGACCATAACTTATAGATCTCACTCCTGATATATCAAAGCAACCTACATCTTATGATCAGGTCCATTATTCTCTCAGGATTTAGAGTTGATGTAAATAGAAGTCGTGAGATTTATTATTCAATTGACAGTCTTTAGGAGAATAATAAATCTCACAGCGGTCCAGTTCCATATGTCTTAACTCTTAAAACATATTAACATACCAACTAGAAGTCTCCACTTCCATGATCAAGACAAATCATCTTAGTTGATATGTTATAGTCTTCGCAGATGAAATGCCCAATTTCATCACCGACTACGAACTAAAATTCTGAGTTTACAAAGAACTTGTGATTTATATATTTCTATGACTTTTCACATAAATCACATACTATGCATCTCATGGACTAAGATAATGTCCTATTATTTCATAAATGGTCTCTTATAATTAAATAACTTAATTATTCATGACATACCAATAAATTGGATTTTAGGGCACAAACCCTAACAGTTCTTCCTTCCTAGCATGTCTTTAAAGTTTTTATAGCTAGTTTCCCTACTTATGCCATGATTTATCGCTTTGATGTTGTTGGTCTAGCCTTCTTGGGCTAGAATATGTCTAAATTTAATGTTTGTGCTTAGATCCACATGCTTTTAGGCTCCTTGCCATGTTTATGCTTAGATCTACATGCCTATGTGTTCTTTGCCATATTTTTGCTTAGATCTACATCTTAGTGCTTAGATCTATGTCCTTATGCTTAGATCTATGTGTTTATGTGCTCCGTGCCATGCTTGTGTTCTCAGATATATGTTGGTTGCTATGCCATATGCTACTTTATACCTTTTTGTCCCTTGATATCTCTCTTTCTTGCATTTTGGCCCTTCCGGTAGGGTGTAGATCTAGATCTTGTGGTCTAGGCCAACATCCATACACCTAGGTCTATATCAAAGGGTTTGGATCATTTCCTGTTCATGTCAATGCTTGCTTGCTTGCTTCGATGCGTTATCTCCATGCTTGCCTCTCTCGATCTAGGCTTTGCCATGCTTTGTGCCCTCCATGGGATTGTGCTTGTTGGTCCTTAGGGCCACTTGCTTTGTGTGGTTGCATCCGTCCCTCCTAGGGCTTGTTTAGGTGTAACCATTTGTGAGATACACCTTCGTGGTGTTAGTGTGCTTGATACACGCCTTTCTCCTTTCCGTGCAATGTTGATATGCTTGCCTTTCTTGCTTTGTGCCACCCGTTTGGCTTTCCTTGCTTCTATGCATTCTTTTTGCACACTTGCCTACATGTTCATGCATGAGTCTGCATGTCCTCCATACTATAATCCAATGGAACTATGGACATTCAATCCAAACCTATATTTGTCCTCCTAGGACACCCCCCCTTTTTTTTTTATAACATGTTTCTTTGCCTCTTTGTGTGCTTCACACATTTGTTTGCCCCCGTTTAACATCTTCTCCTAGCTTGTCTTTAGCATGCTTCTCTTTCCATTTGTTTTTTTGCTTGTCCACTGGCTTGCTTCTTTTATCTTTGCATGTACACGCATGGAGCTAGACACTTGGAGCAAGGGTGCGACCTCCTAGGCACAAGCAAAAAAGGTAGGGATGCAAGCCCACAAAGGGCAATGATCAATAGATTAAGGGGCCTAGCCCTTCTAGAGCCTCTTCTCGAGAGCATGTATTAGGGTTCCCCCACTCTAAGCCTCTTCTCGAGAGCATGTATTAGGGTTCCCCCACTCCTTGTACCCTTTACTTTTCCTACTCCTTGCTTGGGCTTCATTCCCTGGGTATGGCAATGTCTGTTTTACGTTTCCTATACCTTGCTAGGCCATGCCCTTGGAACGTTGGCAATGTTTGATTTACTTTTCTACTATGTGTGATAGCATTATGCATGATGTATATATGTATATATGCCTGCGCATGTGTGGGTGACTGTGCACTTTGTATGATGGAATTCGTGTATATATTCATACTATATTGTGGGCACAATCATCACGGTATGATTGTCTTGATCCATGTCACCAAGTGACATAGGTTTCCCCGTGTATGCAACACATATCAACATGCTTGATGCTTTGAAGGGCTTCGGCTCATCACAATACGAGCATGTTGATGCGCACCGTATACACGACATGAAACCCTACCGGGGCGCCATAACGCACCAAACGCGAAACTTTGCCGGATTTTGCCATGAAAATGGGGCATCCTCATTGCTATATTCTCACGTCGAAAGCTTGGTGAGAATAGCGTTTGATGTGCTATGACGCATTTGAGGCGAAGCACTGCTAGATTTTTGTCATGAAAATAAGGTGACATGCTGCTGGATTTTTGTTGTGGAAATTTGGCAATGACTTCAAGCCCACTTAGAAAGCATCAATCGAGACCACACCCATTCCAAAATCAAACCTCGAAGCCCAACACGTTCAAAGCCTCGTATGCTAATGCCAATAGCCTGTTTTCAATTGCCAATGTCTAAAAATTATGATTATACCAAAACAAAGGATTTTCTACAAACAGGCGTTGTAGGGTGCCTAACACCTTCCCTACACGTAGCCAGATTTCCGAACCAAAGAATTGATATTTTTGCCCATCCACATTAGATTAGGAAAAACGACCTTTTTCTTAACCTAGGATCTGTAATAAAATCAAATAGAGTCAGGTGGCCAATCACACCTTAGAAAAACCAATGATTGGTGGCAACTTCACTTACCCTTGGTAATTTCCATAAAATCGACTCAGATTCCAGTCACACACCCAAGGTACGACACACCTTCATATCCATCATCCACTAAAGGGATGAGAAAGGTGCGCAAGCATTATTGCAATGGGTGGTCGAGCAGCCGTGAGGCATCAAAAATCTCTAAGTACATTCTAATGAAAGCCCATGAAAGTAAATGAAACAAGGGGCAAGGTTCAAATCCATGGCTGACTTAGAATGGATTTGAGTTTACTCTCATGGGCTCTTTTCAGGGAGTAAGTGAGATTCAAATTAGTGGCTTTGAGTTTGTGAACATGGCTGACTATGGATTAAAAGATGAAAGGTATACAATGGATTTGTTCCCATATTGTAGCCATGTGGTGATTGTGTTGATGAAAAACATGGGGTATATGCCTGGTATGGGTCTTGGGAAAAAAGGAAAATGGGTGGCAGAATTCCCCGATTTCAAGACTCAACTGACCAAGGAAGGTTTAGGATTCTTTGAAGGCTGTGATGGAATCAAAAAGAACCTTGGTACCCTTAATGGAAACTTTGTAAAGAAGGGGGGAGACTTTCCTTTTTATGGTTTTCCTGAGCTTTGGGTAGGTAAGGATGGAAAAGTGTATCCTTGTTGGGAGATGTTCTTCAATGAGAAGCTTACTTTCAAGGAGAAATCTACTATGGTGATCAAGAAAGTTCAAGAGGAAGTCGATTGGATGGACTACATGGATGCTGAAGCAATAGAGACTATGTTGAAGATGGAGGGGGATGTGTTTGCTGTCACTAATGAAGAGCCGAGTGATCCGTCTACCTTCATCATGCTTGCTATGGGGCACCTCAATAATTGGACTTGGGCTAGGTTTTCTAACAATATGGGAAAGAAATTTTGTAATGCAAGCTTCAATGTACTTCTCAACATTTTTAATAAGATGAATTTTGATTTGGTTTATTTTGATGTGTCCCATAATATTGAAATTTTGCACTTAAATGATTCTAACGAATTTGAAAATGAAATTAATAAACAATTGGAAAATAAAATTGAACCTATGGAACCAACTTTGGAAACTATTAATTTGGGCAATGATGAAAATCCATGCTTAATCAAAATTGGCTCAACCCTAAATGAAAAAGAAAGAAAGGCTCTCAAAGAGCTTCTCACAGAATTTCAAGAAGTGTTTGCGTGGTCCTACGAACATATGCCAGGTATTGATCCCGAAATAGCCCAACACCACATTAATACTCATGCTCACATGGTACCCGTCAAGCAAAAGTTGAGGCGTATGAGAACTGAATGGCTTCTAAAGATTAAAGAAGAGGTCACCAAGCAATTGAAAGTAGGGTTCATCAAACTGGTGCACCAAGTTGAATGGATAGCCAATGTTGTGCCCATACCAAAGAAGGATGGAAAAGTAAGAATGTGCATGGATTTTAGGGATTTAAACAAAGCTTGCCCTAAGGATGATTTCCCTCTTCCCCACATAGATGTCCTAGTGGATAATATGGCCGGTAGTGCCTTGATGTTTGTCATGGATTGTTTCTCGGGATATAACCAAATCGAGATGGCTTCTAAGGATATGGCTAAGACTACCTTCACTTCAGAATGAGGAATCTATTGTTACACCGTGATGCCATTTTGGCTCAAGAATGCGGGAGCAACCTATCAAAGGATGGCCACAACTTTGTTACATGACATGATGCACAATGAGGTTGAGGTATACGGTGATGGCATGATCATGAAATCCAAGGATAGAGAAGGTCATATCATTAACTTGAGAAAGTTCTTTGGAAGGATTAAGAAGTATAGATTGAGGTTGAACCCCCAAAAGTGTACCTTTAGAGTAACAACTGAGAAATGTGATAGAGGGATTGAGGTTGACCCTGTTGGAAAAACATAGTTTGTATCACGTGCAAAACATACGCAGCGGAAAATTAACGGATCTACTTCAATTGAAATTGATAATATGTAACATGTAAATTTCAGAATTTAAGAACAAGAGAGCGTACATTGGTGCGGTGAAATTCAAAACAAAAGATTAGAAGTACTTGGGAACACTTTTAATCTTCACTCCAATTCCACTCCCACCCAAGAAGCGTGATATTTCAATCAGTTTACATGTATATGTTCAAGGGAGAATAAGAGAGTGGCTTACACTTACATACACACCATTTTCATATATTACAATGTATTGCCAAATTCTGTATGTTTCTCTTCGTATAAATAACTGATTATCTAATAGGGCTAGCCTTTTGGGCCATTCCAATTGGGCTTTAGTATGTGGCTTGGAGTGGAACCAAAAGGGACAAATAAGACACTAGCTCCAATGGGTTTTGGGCCTTTCTGTCAACTCTTGACAAGCCCAAAATTACTATTAATTATATTTAATACCACTATATAAATATAATTGCACTCTAAATCTTATTAATAAATTATATCCCAAGACTTTATTATATATACAACCCATTCATTAAAATATTCGTAGTAATACAAAGTCATGAATGTTGACTGTCACTTTGAAGATTACTACATCTTAATCCTTGAGTACCCAGTTTAATCATTTAAGTTATTCATCATATATTTATGAAATTCAATTTCATAAATATATACTTTAGTAACTTCTTACTAAAGTGGTTAGGCCTAACGCTCTGAATAACCAAATCCATTAAACTTATCTCAAAGGAATATTTTATATCTTCTTTAAGAGATTATGAATTCCATCTTGAGAATATATGTTCCTTCAACATTAAATGTGGCTGCCCAACATACTGAGGTTTTGATCGTAACTTTAGATCTCACTCTTGATATATCAAAGCAACCTACACTTCATGATCAGGTTCATTATTCTCTAAGGATTAAGAGTTGATGTAAATAGAAGCCATGAGATTTATTATTCATTTAACAGTCGTTAGTAGAATCAAAAATCTCACAATGGTTTAGTTCAATATGTCTTAACACTAAAAACATATTAACATATCAACTAGAAGTCTCCACTTCCATGATCAAGACAAATCATCTTAGTTGATATGTTATAGTCTTCGCAGATGAAATTCCCAATTTCATCACCGACTAGGGACTAAAATTTTGAGTTTACAAAGAACTTGTGATTTATATCTTCTGTGACTAAACCACATAAATCACATACTATGCATTTTATGGACTATATGATAATGTCCAAATATTCATGTTACCATTATTTTAGATAATAATAAAACAACTTTATTAATCACAACATAATATCATACATAATGTCATACATAGCATCATACAATAGGATTTAAAGGGCACATATCCTAACAATCTGCCACTTGTCCTAAAGACTATTATGCACTAATCTAACTCCCATTCCCTCCAAATGTGACTCAAAAGTCCTTTGGGGCAAGGCTTTGGTAAAGGGATCTGCTGGATTATTTGGACTATCAATCTTTGCTACTACTACATCTCCTCGAGCAACAATGTCTCGAATGATGTGGAACTTTCTTTCAATATGCTTTCCTTTCTTGTGATTTCTTGGATCCTTGGATTGTGCAACCGCTCCACTATTGTTGCAAAACAATGTGATAGAAACTTGCTCTATACTCACAACACCAAGATCAGAAAGGAATTTCTTGAGCCAAACAGCTTCCTTTGCTGCTTCACAAGCAGCAACATATTCAGCTTCCTTTGTGGAGTAAGCAATACAAGATTGCTTAACACTCCTCCAACTTATGGCTCCACCTCCCAAGGTGAACACACAACCTAAAGTGGACTTTCTGAAATCAAGATCTGGTTGAAAATCTGAATCTGTATAACCAATGGGAATCAAATCCTTACTATGGTAAACAAGCATATAATCTCTCGTTCTCCTTAGATACTTGAGAATATGCTTTACAGCTTGCCAATGTTTAAGTCCTGGAATTGATTGATATCGGCTGACAATGCCAACTGAATAACAGATATCTGGTCTAGTACAAAGCATGACATACATGAGACTTCCCACTGCAGAAGCATAAGGAACTTGTCTCATTGTCTTTTCCTCTTCAAGAGTCTTAGGCCTTTAGTCATCAGACAGAGAAACTCCATGTCTGAAAGGAAGTAATCCTTAATTGGAGTTTTGCATTCTAAACCGTTCTAGAACCTTATCTATATATCCAACTTGTGACAAGCCTAACATTTTATTCTTGCGATCTCACCAAAGTTTTATCCCTAGAATAAAGTTAGCTTCTCCCAAGTCCTTCATATAAAATTGACTTGACAACCAAATCTTTACTGATGACATAACCCCTACATCATTTCCAATGAATAGAATATCATCAACATAAAGCACTATGAATATTACTACTTTATCTTAATGTCTTTTGTACACACATGGTTCATTAAGATTTTGATCAAAACCAAATGACTTGATTGCTTGATCAAATCTGATGTTCCATGATCTAGATGCTTGCTTAAGTCCATAAATAGACCTTTTTCAATTTGCATACCATATGCTCTTGGTTCTTTGCTATGAAACCTTCTGGTTGCATCATATATATTTCTTCTTCAAGATTACCATTAAGAAATGCAATATTGACATCCATTTGCCAAATCTCATAATCGTAATGAGCAGCAATGGATAAGAGAATTCTAATTAATTTAAGCATTGCTACTGGTGAAAAGGTTTCTTCATAATCAATACTTTCTTTTTGTGTATACCCTTTCGCCAGTAATCTTACTTTAAAGGTTTCAACCTTTCCATTTATCCCTCTCTTCCTCTTACAAACCCATTTTCAACCAACAAGTTTAATGCCATTAGGCACCTTTACAAGATCCCAAACCTGATTGGAATACATAGAATCCAATTTAGATTTCATAGCTTTGACCCAATGATGTGCATCTATATCTTTCATTGCTTCTTCATAAGTGTAAGGATCAGATTCAGCCTCTTCTGAGATAGCTTCATAAGTTTCCCCTAGACCTATAATTCTTACAGGTGGCTTTATAATCCTCCCACTACGATGAGGCTCTTGTGTACTAGTTATCTCATGAGTAATATCTTGTGGTGTATCTGATACAACCATATCATTCCTAGTTTCATCCATTGATTGTCCAATTACAGGTTTATTCATTTCAACCAAAACAACTCTACTTTTAGGAGTATAATTATTCATATAGTCATTTTCCAAAAATTTGGCATTTGTACTAACAAACACTTTATTATCTTTATGACTATAGAGTAAACCTCCAACAGTTCCTTTTGGATTCCCTACAAAGAAAACCACTTTTATTTTAGAATGTAACTTGTCAGTCTTTCCTTTCAACATGTGCTGGACAACGCCCAATCCACAACTCTATAGGTGTTTTAGGAACAAACTTCGAAGGTACTAAATTCATAAGATACATTGCAATATTTAAGGCATATCCCCAAAAAGAAATTGGTAGAGTCAAATAACTCAACATGGATCTAACATATCTAAAAGTGTCTTATTCCTTCTTTCTGCTACACCATTTTGTTGTGGTGTTCTAGGTGTAGTCAACTGGGATATAATCCCATTTTCAGTTAAGAATCCTTGAAATCCCCAAGAAGATATTTTCCATCACGATCAGATCGAATGGCCTTTATGCGTTTACCTAATTGATTCTCAACTTCAGCCCTAAACTCTTTGAACTTTTCAAAGGTTTCAGACTTCTGTTTCATTAGGTATACATAACCAAATCTAGAGTAATCATCAGTGAAAGTAATGAAATACTCATAGCCAGCTCTTGCTTGGGTTGACATAGGACCACACACATCTGAATGTACTAGTTCTAGCAAATCTTTAGTTCTAGCAAATCTTTGGCTCTACTACCTTTTGCATTAAAAGGCATTTTACTCATTTTGCCTTCCAAGCAGGATTCGCAAGCTGGAAATTCATTAAAATCTAATGGTTCTAAGGGCCCATCTTTAATCAGTCTTTGGATCCTGTTTGAATTAATATGACCCAAACGTAAATGCCAAAGATATGCATCACTAGTAGAAGGAAACTTTCTGTTTAATGATTTCACATGTGAATTATTATCTATTTCAGAATTGTATAATTCATGCTTATCAGGAGTTATAATATAAAGACCATCAACAATATTGCCAGAACAGATAAACACTTTCTCCTTCTTTATTACAACATTGTCTTTCAAGATAACACAATATCCATGTTTACCTAAATAAGTTGCAAAAATTAAATTTCTACGAACATTAGATACATACAAAAAATCTTTCAATATTAAAAATCTAGAACCAAAACACAAATTAAACACTTCAACAGCTACAACTGGAATTCTGCTCCCATCAGCCAAAGTAAGAAACAATTCCCCTTCATTCAGCTTTCTGGTCTCCTGGAACCCTTGTAAAAAATTGCAGATATGATTAGTACAACCTGAATCCACACACTAGGAATCTGTGAAATTTTGTACTAAACATATTGCAAGAAGGAATGAACTTTTCATGCCTTTATTCTTGACAGCTCTGAATTTTAGACAATTCCTTTTCTAATGACCTTTCTTGCCACAATGGAGACACTTTCCGTTGGCGTAATCATTTTTCTTTCCCTTGTTGGCAACTCCTAAGGCAAGTTGTTTACCATCTTGCTTGGTGAAGTCCTTATTCTTTTACTGTTGCCTTTTGACTTAGGTTAAGAAGAAGAAGCTTCAACCATATTAGCATCAACACTGGCTGTACCAAGAATGCCTTCTGCTGCCACCAACTCATTCATTAATTCAGACAATGTATAAATCTTTTTATTCATGTTATAATTAAGTCTGAATTCCTTGAATGATTCTGGCAATGATTGGAGTATCATATCCACTTGGGATTCTCCATCAATGTCGGCACCTAAAACCTCCAGTGTATTCAAATGAGAGATCATCTTAAGACAATGCTCCCTTACTGGAGTACCTTCAGCCATTTTGGTATTATAAATTTGCTTCATAGTTTCTTACCTTGCAGAACGGCCTTGCTCACCAAATATCTACTTTAGACTTTGCATTATGTCTAAAGCTAGTTCTACATCCTGCATTTGATGTTGTAGAGCATTTGAAATAGATGCTAGGATATAGCACTTGGCCATCTCATTAGATTTCTGCCAATGATCATATCTTTGTTTTTTCCTTAAGATGAGCATTTAATGATGTAAAGTTAGGACAAGGTTGACTAAGCACATACTTGTGCTCTTCAGCAGTAAGAATAGTGCCCAAATTTCTTTTCCAGTTAACATAGTGGGATCCAGTGAGTTTGTTTTGATTAAGATCTGAAAATAAAAAAACATGAATATAATAAGTAAACCGGACATTATCAATTTAGCATATAAACATATAGTATGGAATCTTAATAAAACCATAATATAAAATATTCAACGACAACCGAATCCCATATTCAATATCCCTCAACATAGAGTGAACATTAAATACTATGATTGATTGAGAACTATTCTCATTATTAGTGCTATCATGATAACTCTTATCAAACACTAATAATATGTCGTTATACATTTAGCCTCTAAATAATAATAGTAAGAACTCAGCATAGAGGATACTATAATATTTAGTCTAGTGTATACCATTGTCTAGAGCCATGTGTAGCCACATTTCATCTACCATTAACAGGTTTATCTTGTAGTACCATGATACAAAACTCCCTCCGCATGGAATGCAAAGCTCAAGGCTAAGACAAGGTGTTTGATCAAGCCACTATAAACCGGGAAGTTCAATCTTGTAGCACCATGAAATAAACTCTCTGCATGGAATGCAAAGCTCGAAGCAAAGACAAAGTATATATTTCATACTACTATGAACTGACAATAGAGGCCGTGAGATGCAACCCTTGTATCTATCTCCCACTAGATATTTTAAAAGAAAGGTTTTTAATTAGAAATCATGTGTAATCTCATCACACATAGTGGATATTCCACAATAAGACTGATGAGGAATGACTAGACTGGAGGGTGAGCACATCATTAGCACAAAGTGGATATTCCGCAATAAGACCGATGAGAAGGGTAATCTGATCCGCAACAAGGCTCATCTTGTAGCTCAAGGATACTCTCAAATGGAAGGAGTGGACTACGATGAGACATTTGCTCCAGTAGCCCGTATGGAGTCCATCAGAATTCTCCTAGCCCTGGCATGTCACTTGAAATTCAAGCTTTACCAAATGGACATAAAGATTGCTTTCTTGAACAGGTTTCTTAAGGAAGATGTTTATGTGGCTCTACCCAAAGGATTCATAGATCCACACTTTCCAGATCATGTGTTGTACCTCAAGAAGGCACTTTATGGTTTAAAGCAAGCAAGCTTGGTATGATCGGCTCACACAATAGTTGGTGTCACATGGGTTCACAAGAGGAAAAACTAATCAAACTCTCTTCATCAAAAGGGAAGACAACGAGTTGATAGTTGCTCAAGTCTACGTTGATGATATCATCTTTGGGTCGACTAAGGATGAACTTGCTCATAGTTTCTCAAAACTTATGCAGGCCGAGTTCGAGATGAGCATAATTGGAGAGTTGACTCACTTCCTTGGTTTGCAGATCCGTCAACAAGAGTCAGGTATTTTCCTATCTCAATCTAAGTATGCTAAAAATCTTCTGAAAAAGTTTGGTTTGAAATCTACTAGTTCTGTTAGAACCCCTATGAGCCCAAATGTTAAACTCACTATTGATTTGTTGGGTAAAAGTGTTGATTCATCTCTTTATAGAAGCATGATAGGTAGTCTTCTTTACCTTACTGCTAGTAGACCTAACATTAGCTACAGTGTGGGAGTGTGTGCCAGATATCAGACTAATCCCAAAGAGTCTCATATGATTGCCTTGGTGTGTGGCCCAACAAGGACACAAATGATGTCTTAGCTAGGTATTCTGACGCTAACTGGGCTGGGAATGTTGATGATAGAAAGAGTACATCGGGGGGTTATTTTTATGTGGGTAATAATCTTGTCTCCTGGATGAGCAAAAAGCAGAATTCCATCTCATTATCCACTGCAGAGGCTAAGTACATTGTTGCCGATAGCTGTTGCACCCAACTTCTATGGATGCAAAAACTTCTCCTTGATTACGGTATCTGTCAAGAGCATCTTATCATTTACTGTGACAATACCAGTGCCATCAACATCTCTAAGAATCCTATTCAACATTCTCGAACTAAACACATAGAGATTCGACATCACTTCATTTGGAAGCTTGTCGAAGATGGTACTCTCTCTCTCTTGAGTTCATTCACATTGATGATCAAAAGGCTGATTTGTTCACCAAACCTCTTGATAGCAAATGGTTTGAATTCCTTCTCCAAAACATTAATGTCATCTCCATGGATTGATCTCTTTTTCTCCTCCTCCTTCCTAATGCATTTGCATCTAGTTTTATGCTTTGCTTTTTTTAACATGTTTTCGTTTGTTCATTTTTAGTTTAGCTTTATTTTGTTTTTCATAAAAATAAAAAATCAAAAAATTGAAAAATCAAAAAAATACAAAAACAGTGTGTGTTTTGTGTACACTGGTACTTGTATACCTTGGATGGCCATTGAAACAAAGTTTTCTAAACTTTGTATCTTTTGTAGCTTAGATGAACATCTCTATGCACAACTAAGCAAGTGAGCTTTGTGGCTCGTGTTTGTGATGAGTAAGATTAAGTAATCTATTGTAACACTCGTATCACTCTTTTTGATGGGAAGGACTAGAAAATCCTAAGAGAAATGCATAAATAACCATCTCACCACTATTGCCTGCCAATCATGAAATGGCATCTGTATGCTTCGGCATAGCAAAAGTACAATGTCAAAAGCTTAACATCATTGGGTATTTCTTTTCTCTCTCTTATATACCCATGTATGGTTTGCTTAAAAGAAAAATATGCAAAGAAAAATAAAAGCAAAAAAAAAAAAAAAAAAAAAAAAAACTAAATGCTTTATATATGATTGCAAAAGTGGCAACGCAGCCATTAAAAAGGTGAAGAGGGCATAGGAAGATTATAGAAGTCTTCTCGTGTGATATAAGAAGGCCAAGTGTGAGATAAAGACGCTGAATGGTTAGCTAACAGAAGCCTACTCAAAGATAAAATTCCTTGAGCTTAAGGTGGTTTAAGCCAATGCTAAAGTAGAGCGGGTTTCCTCCAAGAAGCTTGATGAAGTACTTGCTCATCAAAAACCTTTCTCCGACAAAAGCAGATTGGGATATACTGGAGAGAGTAGTTCAGCAGTCAATATCTCTGAGGAAGTAAAGTTTGTAAAAGCCAAAAAACCGATGGTAGCTACCACAAAGGCTAAGAAAGTGAAGCCGGAGGAGAAGAGGAATGTGACTGACCAAC
Source organism: Quercus aquifolioides (assembly GCA_019022515.1). NCBI lineage: Eukaryota > Viridiplantae > Streptophyta > Magnoliopsida > Fagales > Fagaceae > Quercus > Quercus aquifolioides. The sequence goes on along the minus strand of CM032330.1, from coordinate 46,617,640 downwards.
GGTTGTTGAATAAGCCTCGTAACTAATCAGTGGTTAGGTCTGAAGTCAAAGGGAAATCACAAAGAGGTTTGAGAACAAACCACTTCTGCCATAACTGTGGACTTCAAGGACACACCAGACCAAATTGTCATAAGCTGAGGGTATTGAAGAATGCAAGTGATCAGAGGTCAAGAGGACCAAGAAATGACAAAAGGAATTGGGCTATTGAGCAATTAAGAGGTCGAGATGGTGATTCCGGAGTGATGAATGTGATGAAAATGATTGATGCATTCACCACCTGTTTGGCAAGCTTCAACAGAAGGTTTGAAAGCCACAACATTCATACCCAATCCTTTAGGGATATCACCCCAAACGCACGTGCCATGTGGGTGAAGAGGGGTACTCATGCATAAGCATTACTATTAGGTTCTAAGACTTTAGGAACTAATGTATTAGAGCTTCAATTTGTATATGTTGGCAAACCATGATAAAAAAAAAAAGAGTCTAGGTTTAGGCTTGCTCAAAGTATGTTTATTTGTAAAATTGGAATCGAGTGATTGCAAAATTTATTGGACTAAATCTGCAAGGCTCGATCGATCGAAAATTAGACTCGATCGATCGAACCACGTGCAGATTTATTTTTCTGTAAAATTCCAATTCAGCCCAAACTCTACTTAAACGTCTTGGGTTTCAAGTAAAACACTCCTATATATAAGGGAAACCCTAAAACGTTTTTTGATTATTTTTTAGAGAGATTATAGTGCCTCTTGTGCCTCTTTTGTATTTAGGGTTTTGTACCCAAAAGCTCTCTAAGGTTGCGGTTGCTCTTTATGCTGTGTGTGTGAATCTTCTATGAGATCTAGATGTGTTTACCTTAACACATACTTAGGGTTTCCAAAGTTCAAGATTATGTCAATAACTTGGTGATCATTCAGTTGCATATTCAAGAGCTTAAAGATACACAAGCGGGAGTGCTTGTACTTGCTGGAAATCCAAGAAAGAAGTAGTCTGTGGACTCGGAGCTATCATGGGGTCGTGGTAGTAAGTTTCCTACTCGAGGTAGCAATAGGATGTTAATGGTCTAAGTCGCTATTATGTAAACTTCAATTCTTTCATAGTGGATTCAGTTTACCTTGAGGATAGCTAGGTTAAATCCTCCCTAGGTTTTTTACCGGTTTGGTTTTCCTGGGTCATCATATCTTTGTGTTCTTTATTTTCCGCACTTTACATTGATATGATATATTTGTGTTAACCTAGATCTAATAATTTGACTAAGTAATACTTGGCTAATTAACTAGGTTAATCTGATTGTGTTTTAAGGGGTCTAAAAACGTACAATTACAACATGTCCATGCATTAATACTTCTGATGTTTAGGGGCATATGTTCATGCATCATGACATGCATAATTCAATTTGTGTCAATTGCTTCTAGTTTATAGCATGTTTCTTCTACAAGTTTTGGTTTGTACCTGTTTTTGTTGATCTTATTTTATTTGTTTTTTTTTTTTAGTGTGTTCAAAAAATTCAAAAACCCATAAAAATTGAAAAATCTTCAAAAATTTTGATCGCTTGTGTTGTGTGTATCACATGTGAGTTTGGCCTAGTACCTTCGTACTAATGGCGCAGTGCATTTACGAGCTTAGCTTGTTATGTATGCACATATATCTGTGTGGGAGAAATCTTAAAAACTATGTGTGATTGTTGTAAATAGATCTTCAAGCTTGTCATGAATGATTGGTCAATAGTCTTAATGGTCTTGATACTTGCATAGACTTATGCCTATATATCTTCCCACCTTTATTTTATGTTTTTGCTTAAAGAGCTCACCAAATGTAAATCTCAAAACGAAAAAGAGATTATGAGCTGCAAAAGCTTGTCACACATACTAGTATTTAACTAGGAAAAAGGGAGAGCGACTTTTGTATTGAAATGTATGGTGCTTAAAAAGCCAAAGGCTAACTCTCAATGTTGAAATATCAAAAATTTCAAGCACCGATCTCAAAAAGAGATGTATTATCCAAAAAGGATCAAATGTTATTATTTATGCAGAAGTCAAATGAAAAGCTTCTAAGATTAGTAATCATTCTCTTGTGGGAGGTCATATATGCTCATTTTTATAATTGAGATAGTCCACTAGACTTAGTACCAGTTGTGTATGACTTGATTGAATTGATCATTGAAGCTTCACTCTGGTCTAAGGACTATTCCACATTTGATACTCACCCACAACACACAAGACTTTGTTCAAATAATGCTTATCTCATTTGTGTGATTGTATATGTTCAAATGTGATGTGCATGCTCAAGTACTTGCTGATCGAACCCAAAAACATTTTTGAGTGTTTTATATGTTTTTGAAAGTGATTTTATACTTTCGTGTTTTTAGTTTTTGTTCAAAATGCATTTTTGTGTTTTTCTTTAAAAAATTGGTTCAGAGGCTGTTTCGTGAGAAGCTCGCGACTTAGAGCTTCTTGCGAAATGTGCTTAAAGGAAATTAAAAATTCTCATTTTCATACAGAGTGTCTCGCTACTGCCTCGCGAGTATTTCGTGGCTAAAACCCTTCTCGCGAAACGGTTTTTAGGCAAAAACTGGAAATTTTTCAATTTCATACAGAGGCTATCGCGACTGTTTCACGACTAAAGGCTTCTCGCGAAAGCTTCAGTGTGTCTCGCGACTAATCTCGCAACTACCTAACCCGCGAAAAACGCGTGTTTTCATTTTTATAAGGCATATGTGACAGTTTTTCAAACACTCTCTCATTTCCCTCACACTGCCTCTCTCAAACCCCCTTCAACCCAAATCTTATTTTCACTCAAACCCCATCATTTTCAAGAGTATTTTCTACAAAATCAACATCAAGGTATGTGTTCTTAACGCTCTTTTCATCTTTTCTACTTAGATTATGCAGATTTTAGCTTAGGGTTTTGAAAATTTAGGAATTTTCGAAAAAGGGGTTGGGGTTCTTATTTTTGTGGAAAATTTTTCAAAATTTTGATTGGGCTGAGTCCCATTGCTGTGTTTGTATCTGTGTTGGCCCCATGTGGCATTCTTAGCATGTATTGAGGCAAAATTCATCTTGTTCATGCATTTTTCATAGGTGTTGCTCACTGTTGCATGTTAGGTGTTTGACAAAATGTCTGTGACACTTTTGTGTTGTAGTGGACTCAAATGAGTTCCATTGCTTGGGTTACTCTTGATTGAACATGTTTAACATGTTTTGGTCAATGGGTGTGTGTTTTACACATTGTGCCCATTTTGTGTCTCACATTGCCATGCCATGCATCACTTAGGCACACACTAAGCATCCTCTAGGCACACACCATGCACCTCATGTTGCACTCACATGCATCAGCACATGCACACATATGCACAGTGACTTATATTCATGCATTGTGTTTATGTCTACATGTTCTATCAGTTATAGCATTGTTGTTTTGAGTTTGGTATGCTCTGTTTTAAGTTGTTTTTACTTATGATTTGGACTAACTTGAATCTAATCAAGTTTTGTGTTTTGTTTGCGTTTGTGCACATGTTTCTTTTCTGTTATGTGTTCCCGTGTGCAGATGTCTCCTACCAAACATTCTGCGACCAAGAAGTCATCAAAACATGCTCGCACAGATTCTGACAACTTCAAGTCTATGGAGGTAGATTTGAAGTACAATGACTGCTACAAAAGAGCAACAATTATCATGGAAAGGGTTGTCAAGTTGGATACCCTTGAGGTCACCTTCATACCTGAAGTGTTCAAGGAAAGGACATGGACAAAGCTCTTCAATCCGGTTGGAGTTGTCTACTCGGAGATCATAAGGGAATTTTTCTCAAATGCTAGTGTGGAAAGGGATCATATAGATTGCTGGGTGACACACAAAGAGTTTGTGATTACTTTCCGCATACAAGAATTTTTGGAAATTCGTCCTCCATCACAGCCAATCACAGTCCAGTATGAGGATCGTTTGGACTCTACTGAAGAAATGGTGTTGACTCTTGGTGGTACACTTAAGAAGACCTCCATGAACACAATTCCGTTCAGTCCAGAGATGAGGACCTTAGCTTATGTGATGATCCATAATCTATACTCGGTCACCAACCTCACAACATTGTCCGCTCCAAGGGCAATCTTCTTGTAGGATCTCTTTACTCACAAGGAGATTGATAAATGTGGACACATCTTACATCTGTTGAAGAAGAGCATTGAGAAGCAGAATTCCAGAACAATCATGCTATTCCCCTCATTAATAATGGGCCTTATTGCAAAATCAAGGCTCAAACTTCCGAGTGGCCTCACTTTAGTTCAGAAGGACTGTCCTATTAGTGCACACACAATGACTAGGAGCACAGCTCACATCAAAGGCTACAAAACAGGTGTTCATACAATACCACGGGATCATGCTGAGGAAGAGGGTGGCAATACAAAGGAGGAGATTGATAGATTCACTGCTGCTCCAGAGTCTTCAGCTCAGCCATCATCTTCAGCACCAACACGAGGATCAGACAGACTTGATCATCTTCTAGTTAAAATGGACCAGATGTCTACCATGCTTAACTCACATGTGCAGCACACAGCGGACCAATTTTCTTGTATTCAAGGCCAAATCAATGCCGTATCCTCACAGATCGATGATTTTTCCATGCAACAGGGATCAGATTTAGAGTCCGATCAGTCCTAGCCTCTTTGGCCATTTCGGTCAAAAAGGGGGAGAAATTTTTGAGGGGGAGCTTGCACATTTGAGGGGGAGCAGAGCATAGACAGAGTTTAGACTTAGATACATTGGTTCATTCAGGCAGTTTAGCAAAATTTATGTTTGGTTTAAATTTTTTTAGTGTTTATAACTCATGGATAGTTGTCTCTATTGCTTTCTTTTAAAGCTTTAGTACTCTATTTTTAATTTTAGTTTATTTTCAGTATTTGTGTTTATCTCAATGCTTTGTAGCATTTTTTAGTACTTTTAGATGTTGATTATATATCTTAAGTAGCTCACTCTTGTACCCTTAGTAGGATTTTGTATCCTAGATGCAAATACTTCACGTATTTTGCATCGGTTGAGTGTTGGACATGCAATTGATCCTTGTGACTGTTTTTAATTGCATTGCGTGTCCGAATGAGCATTTACTAGCTAAATGTTCATTGTAGTCATTCTTTAATGAATGTTCCTGTTTGATTAAGATATACTTACTTGTTTTATAGTGTTTACAAACTTGATCGCACTTTACTTGCTCATGTACATACCATGTATTCAACTTGTCATAAGCTTAATGAAATTTTTGTTTATGTGCAAGTGTTTCGGGTTACAAGTACATACTTGCAAGTGCTTCACAGCTTCTAGATTATGTGTGAGTGAGTTTTGCCAGTGTTCCCAAACTCATGTTTAAGTCTAGAGTCTGTTTTAGGGGTTTTGTCACGGAATAGCCAAAGGGCGAGATTGTAAAGTTGTAATTTACAACTATGTATTTTCTTGGCTTTTATTCCGTGCCAAATTTGATTGTAATTTTATTCAATCTTTTGTACCCTGTATTTATTGTGGGATTTAATTGTAAGGGTTTTGTGATAGAGAGAGAGTGTGTGAAGACTCAAGCAATTGAAGACTGAAGAGTTTTTTGTGGGTAGCTCACGACGTAGCATCCCGCGAAGTGATCCATGTGACCTGCACATGCTGGAATGGAAAGATTCAAGACAGGATGGAGACAGCTATGTTTCGCGAGTAGCTCGCGGGTAAGGCCTTCCCGCGAGACACACGCGAAACATTCTGTTTTGCCCGACTGTCATTTCTAATACACACTTTCTGTTCTGACACTATTTATACCCACATTACCCACAAATGTTAAGGAGTGCTTCAGAGAGAAAACCCTAGCCACAAACCTTGAGAGTTAGAGATTGTTATACCCACATTTCTCTACATAATTGCTTGTGGATTTTCCTCAACTCCTACCTCTCCATTTCCATACCATTGAGAGGTTTATAGCCCAAACACTTACCACACCCTTTTAAAGTGTCAAGTGAGGTTTTGGTGTTGCTGGGAAGCATTGGAAGAAGCCAGGTTTTGGCAGATGCAATCAGGTGTATTGCGGGATCTGGAGAGCTAGACAAGACACGATTCTGAGAAGCCTTGTTGGAGTAGGAGCTTGGAGGGCTTAGGTACATCGGGTAGATTAGGTTTGGAGGGTCTCTTGCTAACCCATGTATCCCAACTGATTTTCTAGTGGATCAATTACCGCTTGGAGGGCGGTGGAGAGGTTTTTCGCCAAGTTCTTCGATTTCCTCTTCGATAACACATCAGCTTGTTGTCTTGTGTTTGCATTCTTCTTCCCTGCTCTTTTACATTTCATTTTACTACTGTGTTATAATGGTTATGGGTTTGAGTAGCTTGTTTGTTTATTCGCTTGCATTTACTCTATTCCGCACTTAGTTTTAAGTTAGAGTAAAATCTATCGAGCCGTAACTTTAATTTGGGGGTCTAAACAGCTCTTGTGTTTTCAACACATTTTCAAGCTTTCAATCACGGTGGGACATCTCATAGGTATCTCACATAGAGATTCCCATCCCCGACTGTGAATGACAGTGGGTAGAGCAGTATCGAAAAAGTCCGATAGAACCACATGGCATTCTAAATGAATACCACGTTCGGAGAAGTTCTCCAGGAAGTCCTGATGGGCCTTCCCATCATGAAACTGAACGTGAGTTAGGGTAGGATCTAAAGAAGATGTCCCAGAATGAAGAGGGTTTCGAGACGGAGTTGATTTGCGCTTGGGTGCCATGTGCAGTCTATCCGAGATAGAGAGAGAAAGGGAGAGAAACAGATAAACACAACATCACAACCCAAAACTAGAATCTCAAAAGTTTTCAAAACCCCAAAATTTTTCAAAAGAACCTAAAACCTAGGTCTAAATGCGTGAAATGCATGAAAAATGAAGGATTAAGAGATCATACCAAAGGAGAAATGCACAAAATAGGCTGAAATCCAAGTGGGGAAGCTGAAAAGAGTGAGAAAAGAGTGTTTAGAGAGAGAGAGAGAGATAGCTTTTCTGTAGAGAGAGATATGAAAAAGTGAGATTTGATTTCGCGCTGAAGCTATTTAAAGAAATTACAGCTCGATGGATCAAGGATCTGTCGAGCACTAAATCTCGACAGATATGAATCTGCCGAGGTGCTGTCGAGAATTTGTTGAAGGCAAAATCACCTTGATGGATCGAAAAGCTATTGAGAAGCTATTGGCCAGACAGAAACTTTCTCGATGGATCGAGAATCTATCGATAAGCTATCGACACAAATTCCAGATAGCTCGATGGATCGAAGATGCGATAAGATCTGTCGAGAAAAGAAGTCCAAGGGTCTCGATAGATAGCCATCTGTCGAGGATCTGTCGAGGAGCTATTGAGCTTGATAATAAAAAATAATAATAAAAAAGAAAAAGTTTTTCAAAGAGAGGAGAAACACACAGAAATTAATGCAATCAAACAAGCTACTCAACCAAATATCCAAACAACATATTGAGCTCTCAAAGAACATCTCTTAACAAAAAAATGCAAATCATTCATGATCTAAAACACACACACACACACACACGCACTAAACAAGTCTAACCAATTTTATATTTCAAAAATAAGTCAAAACAGTTTAATGAGTACATATTAACACATGTATCCCTTATGATGGCCAAATCACATTGTACCTGCACATGTATCAAAAGTAGCAAAGAATTTGCGTGTTGTGTGTGAAAACATAGCAAAAGTGCATAAGTGTCTCATGTTATGATGATTTAAGATATGAGAAAATCAATTTAACTCACACACAATCATAATTGCTTGATAGGGACTATCACCTTCGAGATACATCCTATAACTCCTACATCTCCTAGAAACACGCTTGCAACCGTATTTAAAAGCATTTTGCTTCTCTTTGCTTTTGATTTCTTTGCATATTATTTTTCTTTTTGAGCATATCATGCATGGGCATACAAAAGAGAAAAAGAAATACCCAATTATGTTAAGCCACAAACATCACAATTTTACTATGCTGAAGCACACAAATGTTATACATGATTGGTGGGCTTTAGTGGTGAGATGGTTATTTATGCCTTTCTTTTAGGATTTTTTGGTCCTTCCCGTCAAAAAGAGTGATATAAGTGTTAAGTACAAGAGATACTTAATCGTACTCATCTTAGACATGAGCCACAAAGCTTACTTTCTTAGTTGTGCATTAAGATGCTCTTCTAAGCTACAAAAAATACAAAGTTTAGAAATTTTTTTTTCAATGGCCATCCAAGGTACACAAGTACCAATTTACACAAAATACACACTGTTTTTTGTATTTTTCTGATTTTTAAATTTTTTTTTAATAAAAAACAAAATAAAACAAAACTAAAAACAAACAAACAAAAACATGTTAAACAAGACATAGCATAAAACTAGACTGACTCAAAAACAAGAAAGCAAAACACATAAGTAATGCATAAACAAAGAGAAAGAGAGAGAGAGAGAGAGAGAGAGAGAGAGAGAGAGAGAGAGAGAGAGAGAGTGACTGAATCACTTTAAACCTTTTTCCTTCCACACCTTGGATGAACCTTTCCATTGAGCGAACCTTTGATCCAGCGGTGAGGGGGAAGAATTAAAACTGTTCAAGTTCGAAAGGAACATAAGGGCCTTAAGAAGATCTCCAAGAAGAGTAAAAGAGGATGGAAACTGATTCTAGTTTCCAAATGAGATCATACTATTGCTCTGTTGAGTGGCTAACCACTTGTAGCAATTTGGACGAGTATGCCCTGAAGCTCCACAGTGATGACAGAGATGCTGCTTCTTCTATTGAGACTTTTGCTTATTACCCTTCTTTGTCCTACGGTTTCTAGTCTCTTTCTTATCAAGCTTAGGGGGTGCACCTAAAATAGATTTGCCCTTGTCTATGTTCTCACTGGCTATTTTAGTTTTACATTCATTGTTCTCATAATTAACATTATTAGCAGGTGAGAAAAAAACAGTAGTACTAGAAGAAGCAATATTAGGAGAAGAGAAATCATACCCCAAACCGGTTCTATCATAAGCAAATTTCTGAAAGCTAAGCATCTCATCAAGCTTTGCATTAGAAGTCCTCTCTAGCTAAGCTCTAACTTGAAATAGCTCCGCTTCAACCTTCTTAGTCCTTTCAGCAAGAAAGTTGTTCTCGAATCGTAAAGCTTCAATGGTCTGATTTGCTTCATCAAACTTTGTGGAGAACTCCTCTCAATCTAGCTCAACATCACTCAGCTTCTTGGTGGCCAGCCTATATAGTTTCTCATGCTTCTCAAAAACCTTGTACAATTTTTCATAGGCTGTATGAATATCATCTTGATCATCCATTTTCTCAAACTTAGAGTCCACCAAGTCCTCTTCATCATCTACTATTTTTGAAACCCCATTAGTAGGATCAACTGTAGTAGTGAAGGCATTCAAGATTCCCTTGTCATCATTATCATCTGGATCATCCTCAGGCTCAGTGTCACTCAAGGTAGCAGCAAGGGCCTTGTTTTTTCCAATTGTCTTGAGATATGTTGGACATTCTTGTTTCATATGTCCAAAACCTTGACATCCGAAACACTTTGGTCTAGAGGGAACAATGTACTGACCGCCTTCCTTAGCATCCTTCTTCCCTTTATCTTAGCTCTTGAATTGTGAAAGGTTGGATTGCTTTCGGTCCTTGTCGAATCCTTTTACATTGGCATTCTTCATAAACTTTTTGAATTGCCTCGTGATATAGGATTTCATCTTAGAATCTTCATCATCAGAAGACTCATCGGTATCACTGCTTTTGGCCTTCAATACCATGCTCTTGCTTTGCTTGTGTAAAGTTGTAATTTATAACTATGTTTTATGTTGGCTTTATTCCATGACAAAAAGTGTTGTAATTGCTTTAATTTTGTTCCTTGTATTTTGTGAGATTTTTATTGTATTGGGTTTAGTATTAAGTTGGTGAAGACTCAAGCTTAATTGAAGATCAAGTAGATTCTGCGAGAAGCTCGGAGAAGCTAACCCGCGAAGTAGCCATGTGAGAAGCACATGACTAGAAGCTAAAGAGTCATGCCAGACTGTCAGTTTCGCGAGTGTCTCGCGAGTAAGGCCTTCTCGCGAGGTAATCGCGAAACATTTTACTTGGAGGATTTTTAAGTGTGACTTTTTTACCCTTCACCCATACTATATATACCCTCATTACCCACAAAAATTGTAAGGAGACCATTCAGAGAGAAAAATCCTAGATAGGTTTTCTACAACACACGCACCCATCTTTTTGAAAGAGAGCTACTCTTCTCCTTCCCTCTCCCATTGTCATACCTTGAGAGGAGATTTGTACCCAAACACAACCCACACCTATTCAGAGTGTAGAGAGTGCTTTGGAGCTTGGGAATTTTTAGAGATTTGCCAAAAGAAGCCGGTGAGGCTTGGCGGATGCAATTCGGCGTATTGCAGGATCCGGAAAGCTAGACAAGACACGATTCCGAGAAGCCTTGTTGGAGTAGGTGCTTGGAGGGCTTAGGTACATTGGGTAGATTAGACTTGGAAGGTCTCTTGCTATTCGTGTATCCCAACTTATTGTCTAGTGGATTGATTTACCGCTTGGAAGGCAGCGGAGAGGTTTTTCGCCGAGTTCTTCGGTTTCCTCTTCGATAACACATCGCCATGTTATCTTGTGTTTGCATCTCTCTTCCCTTACTCTTGTGCTTTATTTTTATTGTTTGTTGTTCATGTTTATGCACTAGAGTAGTATCAGTTGATTGCGCTTGTTTACTATTGTTTCCGCACTTCGATAAGTTAGAGTAAAAGCAATCTAGCCATAATTTTAAAATTGGAGTCTAAACAGCTCTTGTGTTTTCACACATTTTCGAGCTTTCAATTGGTATCAGAGCGGGTACACTTGTTTTGATTTCATTACCTAAGTGTGATCCTTGACCCCTTGTATGTTTTGCCATTGATAGTGCTTTGTATGCTTCTATGGATATTGTTAATTGTAACATGCAATGTGTTTGTGAAAATGCCTCTATGAGTGTTAATCCTTATAATTGTGATGACATGTTACATGAATCTTTGGGTATTTTTGATATTCCTAACATCAAACTCTTGAAGAAAGATGCTAAGAAGTTTCATAAGAATTTGAGTAAGTTTCATTGTGAAAAGGATGATTTGATTGCTAAGCTCAATGAATCCAATAAATTGGTTGAAAAGTATAAGAAGCTTGCTGAAAATTCTCTTGAAAAGCGGAAAGAGTTTGAATGTTTGAATATGGACTTGGATGCTAAACTTGTTTTGTCTAACAAACTAGTTAATGAGCTAAAATGTGAAAATGAATCTCTTAAGATGCATGCCAAGTGTTTGATTACTGAACCTATTGCTAAAAATGATGAAATTATTTGTTGCAATCATGTTGTGGTACCCAATTGTGTGCCTATTGTGTGTTCTACTCAAAGGGCAAATTGGTGTACATTCCTCCACACAAAAGAAATTAAAAGGTGGAGAGAAAGGCTCTTAAGCCGAAGCCTCTGTTTAGGCCTCAATCTAAGGCTTTGGATAGATCTAAGTTTGTTCCAACTTGTCACAATTGTGGTGTGATTGGCCATATAAGACCTCAATGTTCAAAGTTGAAGAGAGAACAAAACCATGTTGCTAGATCCCTTCCTAAAAAGCCTAGTGGACCTAAACCCATTGTTTGTCACCACTGTGGTGTTTTCGGTCATCTAAGACCTCATTGCTCTAAGTTTCAAGCTCAGAACAGAAAAAAAAAGAAAAGAGAAACTTGAGCTTCTTGGAAGTTGTGCTATGAAAGCTAAACCGGTTTTGGAGGAAAATGGTAAGTTGTTGAAGAAAGTTTTTGATGTTCTTACCTCCTTGTCTATGTGCATCTCCAATTCTCATTCTTCCAACTCTCGTCGCACTTCTCATAAGACACTCATTCCAAACAATTGTTCCGTTTGGATGAGGAAGGGTTCCTATGGTTGAGCTTATGCTCTTTTGGTCCTTGATCTAATTCTTTCGACCTTTGTAGGACCTTTCATGCATTAGATGCTCATTGCCATGCATTTGTGCATCTTGCATTTATTTGTATGCATTGCTTTTGTTTTTTATCTTACTTTTATGTCTTTGTTTTTTTGTGTGAGTAAAAATCCAAAAACACATAAAAAGTGAAAAATTCAAAAAGTTTGATCATATATGTTTAAGCAGATTTCACATGTTAATTTGGCCTAGTATCTTCGTACAAATGGCGTAGTGCATTTACGAGCTTAGCTTGTTATGTATGCATATTTATCTTTGTGGGAAAAATCTTGAAATCTTTGTGTGATTGTTGTAAATCGGTCTTCAAGCTTGTCATGAATGATTGGTCAATAGTCTTGTTAGTTTTGATACATGCATAGACTTGTGCCTATATATCTTCCCACACTTTTTATGTTTTTGCTTAAAGAGCTCAACAAATGTAAATCTCAAAATGAAAAGAGATAATGAGCTACAAAAACCGTCGCACATACTAGTATTTGACTAGGAAAAAGGGAAAGCGACTTTTATTGAAATGTATGGTGCCCAAAAAGCCAAAGGCTTAATCTCTATATTGAAATATCAAAATTTTCAGGCACTGATCTCAAAATGAGATGTATTGTTCAAAAATGATCAAATGTTATGTATTGTAAAGAAGCCAAATGCAAAGCTTCAACGATTTTGTAATCATTTTTGTGGGAGGTCATATATGTTCATTTCTATAATTGAGATAATCCACTTGATTTAGTACTAGTTGTGTATGACTTGATTGAATTGATCATTGAACCTTCACTCTAAACTAAGGACTATTCCACACTTGATCCACACACACAACACACAAGTCTAATGTTCAATGAATGCCTATTTCATTTGTGTGTTTGTACATGTTCAAATGTGATATGTGTGTGCTCAACCATATGTGGATCAAACCAAAAATATTTTTATTCTTTTTTGTTTGCTTTTGGAAGTGATTTGCATCACCCATGTTTCTCAAAGTTTTTCAAGTTGTTTTTATGTGAAAAAACATGTTTTCTGGGTGTTTTCGTGACTTATTTCATGTGTAAGTTCAGTCACGAGTTAAAGAGTCCAATTCTCAAGTGTTTCAACTTTGGACAGAGAGTTTCACGACTGTTTCGCGAGTAAATCTTACCAGTGAAATACCAGCAAAATTTCGCGGGAAGCTTACCAGCGAAAATTTCTAGATCAGCTTTTAAAGGGCATTTCGTGGGACATATGTTTTAAACTTCTCCCATCTTCTCTCAAACCCCTATTTTAATATTTTTACATCAAAACCCAACTAAATTCAATTGTTTTTGATTCCATTAACATCTCTAAGGTAATCTTTAACTCTTTTCATCAATTTTGATCTTTAGATTATGTTTTGGGGGGTTTTATGTTCATAGTTGGAATTTTCTGAAATGGGGGTTGGAAAAGTTATTTTCTGTCAATTTTTTTGATTGGGTTTTGTTTTTAAATGTTGATTTGCTTTGGATGTTGGCCCCCTTGTGGCAAAAATAACATGTATTTAGGCAATATTTTCATATGTTCGTGCATTGTTTAACATACATGTGTAGTGTGTGCACTCTATATGTTTGATAAAATGCCCAAATGACATTTTGTTGTTGTTTTTGACTCCGATGAGTACCAAACTTTGGGGATTACCATGATTCTGCATGTTTATCATGTTTTGATCATTGGTTGTATGTTTTATACACTTTACCCCTTGAGTGCTTGCTCATGCATTGGCCATGCATCTCACATGCACACTAGATGCACACTATACGCACCTTTGCTGCACACACTTTATCACTTGACATGTTTTTACAATCAATCATGCTAGTTAAGGTTTTTTAGACCTTTTAGCACATATAACATGTTGAAAGTTTAAATAGTGTGTAAAACACCTATGAACGTTTAGACCCCCAATTCACAAATTACCAACACAAGCTTATAATCAAACAATGTATGTGCGGAATATGAAAATAAGCTAAAACATAATTGGTAAAACAGTCTAAATTGAAATTAATCACAACCACAACAGTAATTAAAAGGTAAATATTAAGGGAAGAGAGATGCAAACACAAAGACAACACAGCGATGTGTTATCGAAGAGGAAACCGAAGTCCTCGGCAAAAAACCTCTCCGCCACCCTCCAATGGGTCAATAATCCACTAGAGAATAAAGTTGGGATACATGAATAGCAGAAGACCGTCCAAGCCTAATCTACCCAGTGCACCTAAGCCCTCCAAGCTTCTTGCTCCAACAGGGTTACGTCGAACCTTGTCTTCTCTAGCTTACCGAACCCTGCAATCGCCCATTGCATCAACCAAAAATAATTGGTCCCTTTTGAACAGCTTCCCAAGCATCAAAAAACCTGCTCACAGATATGGGTAAGGTGAGATAAGGATTTGGCTAATGTACCTCTCAAGGATATATCAATGGAGATGGTGAGAGTAAAGGAATTTGGAGAATCAAAGGATGAAGATTGTGAATGAGTCAATCTTGTTTTTCTCTAGGGTTTCTCTCTCAAAATTCTCTCTGGAAGCTCTCTACATTTCAGAGTTAGTTACAACCAAACAGGGCATTCTGGCAACTCGAGCTCGCGACTAGAACAAGTCGCGAGTTTGAGTCGCGAGCAAACTGCCTAGTCGGATTGGATGTTTTGTCCTGTAGTGCAACAGCTGGCGTGACCCTTCAGCTCCCCCCACATGTTTCACACATGTGCCACCTTTGGCAACTCGCCAGTCGCGAGATCCAGTCACGAGGCTCTTCTTGAGTGCACACTCTTAAACTTTTCTTCACACTTTCTCACACACTACCCTTACATGATTCCCACCTAAATACAGGGTTTCTAAATGCTGAATTACAAGCAAATTTGGCATGGAATAAAGCCAACAAAATGATTGAATAAATTCAACCTTACAATCTCCCCCTTTGGCTATTCTGTGACAAAACCCTAAAACAAACTCTAGACTTAACATGTGAGTTGGGAACAATTGAACAAAACTCACTCACACCTAACTCTAGAATCTGTAAAGCTCTTAAACCATAAGGACAAGTATTTCTTGAAAACAACAACACAATACGATCATTGTAAGCAGAAAACTTGAAACGCATATGGAGTAAGCACAATACTACGATCAAGCAAAAAGGAATGAAACAATAAAGCATGGCTTGACCAAAAACGAACAATCACTATAAATAGTGACCACAATGATCATTCACACAAGGAATGAACATCCGGACATGCAAGCTAATAAGCTCAATGCAAAGTATAATTTGCATGTCCAACACTCAACCGATACAACAACACAAGGTAATTGCATCAAGGATATAAAATCCAACAAATGCACAAGAGTGAAGTACTAAAAGAAATGCATAACATTAACTAAAAGTACTAAGCTACAAAGCAAAGGTACAAATACATATAGTTTAAATAGCTAAGCATAATCATGAACTATGAGCAAAGCAAAAACATAGTTAATATAACATAAAGCTCTTTCTCTCTTTCTCCCCCTATCATATCACTCCCCCTATCATGAATCATAGGAGTTGTAATGAACTTGGAACATATATACCTGCAACCTAAAACACTTACACAAAACACATTAGACCCTCAAGTTAAAGCAAGTAATAAAAGGACAAGTATAATGTAACAAGTAAATTGTGATCAAGTAAACATGATGTGAAACATGTGAGCAACTTGATCATGCACCAAAACAGTCATATAGAAATGACTACAATGATCACATAGTAAAGCAAATGATCATTCGAACATGCAATCAATGAAGCACAATAGCATAAGGAAGTATACATGTCCAACACGTAAACACGATGCAATGAGAACAACAGAACATAGATACTAAACATAACTTAAAGCACCATAAAGCAAACAAGAAAACAAACATAAAGAGAAACAAACAAAGTTTTCTTATATTAACTCAATGTCTTCTCCCCCTTGGTATATGCATCTCCCCTATGGAATATCTCTCCCCCTACAAATGTGCACCAGAAATAGAATTTCTCTCCCTAAGAATGTGCACAAGAGTCATATAGAAATGAAAAAACTCTCCAGTATACTCTCTAGAGTATACTCTCCCCCTTTTTATCACGAATAGACAAAGGGTCAAGGAGAAACGAGGGTAAGCGATGAAGGTACGAACAATGATAATGATGCATGAGGGGTATGAAATGAATGAGAAAATGAAGCTCAAACCTAAGACAGAACGAAATACTACATAGCATAAGGTAAACATGACATGCTAGGATGAAGAAACAAGGTATAGACCAATGCATGGCAAGGATAGCAAAGGTGTGTGCAAGAGGTGGCTATGTGCAATGCATGACCAAAGCATGGAAAGTGCACATGCGGGGCAAAGTGTGTTAAATACACAACCAATGAACCAAACATGTTCCTGATGAGGAAACATGAGAAACCCCAAAGTTTGGTACTCATCAAAGTTCAAACAAGTGAGAAAATGCCTAAGAGGCATTTTATTAAACACCTAACATGCACACTATGAACAATAATGTAAAACAATGCATGAACAACATGAAATCCACCCTTAATACGTGTTCTTTTTGCCACAAAGGACCAACATCCAAAGCAAATCATCAAAATAAACCAATCCCATACAAAAATTTGACAAAAAAATTAGTTTTCCCAACCCCTATGATGAAAATCCCAACCAAGAGCACAAAACTCTCCAAAACATAATCTCAGGATCCAAATCAATTAAAAAAGTTTTAAAATTACCTTAGAGATGTTAATGAAATGAAAAACCATTCAAATTGATTGGGTTTTGATGTAAAAATATTGAAAGAGGGGTTTAAGAGAGGATGGGAGAGGTTTAAAACAGGTTTCCTACGAAAAGCTCTTTAAAAAACTGTTTCTGGGCGTTTCACAACTGGGCGAGTCGTGAAGTGAGCCGCGAAAATTTTCGCGAGTTGTAAATGAGTCGCAAGTGAGTCGCGAAAGCTTCTGGATGAACTCGCGACTGGGGTTTCAAAGTAAGCACAAAACTGAACTCAAAGAGTGATAAAAATCACTTCCAAATACATATAAAATGATCAAAAATCTTTTTGGATTGATCCATATATAGTTGAGCACACACACATCACATTTAAATTAGTACAATCGAACAAATGAATAAGGCATTCATTGAACATTAGGCTTGTGTGTTGTGTGTGTGTATCAAATGTGGAATAGTCCTTAGTCTAGAGTGAAGCTTCAATGATCAATTCAATCAAGTCATACACAACTAGTACTAAGTCAAGTGGTCTATCTCAATTATAGAAATGAACATATATGACCTCCCAGAAGAAAATGATTACATATCTTTAAAGCTTTTCATTTGGCATCTTTACAATTCATAACATTTGATCATTTTTTATCTTTACATCTCTTTTTGAGATCGATGTTTGAAATTTTTGATATTTCAATTTGATGAACAAGCCTTTGGCTTTTGGGCATCATATATTTTCAATACAAGTCGCTTTCCCTTGCATTTACAGCTCATTATCTCTTTTCATTTTGAGATTTAACATTGGTTGAACTTTTTAAGCAAAAAAAAAAAAAAAATATATATATATATATATATATATATAAGAGTGGGAAGATATATAGGCACAAGTCTACGCATGTATCAAAACCAACATGACTATTGACTAATCATTCATGACAAGCTTGAAGATCGATTTACAACAATCACACATAGATGTCAAGATTTTTCCCACAAAGATATATGTGCATACAAAACAAGCTAAGCTCATAAATGCACTAAGCCATTTGTATGAAGGTACAAGGCCAAACTCACATGAGATATATGCTCAAACATATACAATCAAACTTTTTAAATTTTTCACTTTTTATGCGGTTTTGGATTTTTTACTCACACAAAACTAGAACATAAAAGTAATATAAAAAACAAAAGCAATGCATACAAAGAAATGCAAGATGCACAAAATGCATTAAGATATGACATTCAATGCATGAAAGGTCCTACAAAGATCGAAAGAATTAGATCAAGGACCAAAAGAGCATAAGCTCAACCATGGGAACCCTTCGTCATCCAAATAGAACGATTGTTTGGAATGAGTGTCTCAAGATAAGTGAGACGAGGGTTGGAATAATGAGAACTGGAGATGCACATAGTCAAGGAGTTAAGAGCATTAAACACTTTCTTTAACAACATGCTATTTTCACTCAAATCTGGTTTACCCCTTTCCGCACAACTTCTAAGAAGCTCAAGTTTGTCTTTTCTTTTGATTCTTTTAAGAGCATGAAACTTAGAGCAATGAGGTCTTGGATGACCAAAAGCACCACAATGGTGACAAACAATGTGTTTAGGTCCACTAAACTTTTTGGGAAGGGATCTAGCAACATGGTTTTGTTCTCTCTTCAACTTATGACATTGAGGTCTTATATGACCAATCACACCACAATGGTGACAAGTTGGAACAAACTTAGATCCATCCAAAACCTTAGGTTGAGACCTAAACGGAGGCTTTGACTTAAGAGCATTTCTCTCCACCTTTTGATTTCTTTTGTGTGGAGGAATGTACACTTATTTGTCCTTTGAGGTAGAACACACAATAGGTACAAAATCGGGTACCACAACATGATTGCAAGAAATATTTTTATCCTTTTTATCAATAGGTTCAGCAATCAAACACTTGGCATGCATCTTAAGAGATTCATTTTCACATTTTAGCTCATAAATAAGTTTGTTAGACAAAACAAGTTTAGCATCCAAGTCCATATTCAAACATTCAAACTCTTTCAGCTTTTCAAGAGAATTTTTAGCAAGTTTCTTATATTTTTCAACCAATTTGTTGGATTCATTGAGCTTAGCAATCAAATCATCATTTTCACAAAATCACTTGCTCAAATCCTTATGAAACTTCTTAGCCTTTTTCTTCAAGAGTTTAATGTCAGGAATATCAACAACGCCCAAGGATTCATGTAACATAGCATCACAATCATGAGAATTATTACTCATAGAGGCATTTTCACAAACACGTGGCATGTTACATTCATCATCATCCAAAACATGCATAGAAGCATACAAAGCACTATCCATGGCAAATAACACAAGAGGTCAAGAATCAGACTTAGGTATTTAAACTATAACAAGTGTACCTGCTCTGATACCAATTGAAAGTTCAAATAGTGTGTAAAACACCTATGAACATTTAGTCCCCCAATTTACAAATTACCAACACAAACTTATAATCAAACAATGTATGTGCGGAATATGAAAATAAGCTAAAACAGAATTGGTAAAATAATCTAAACTGAAATTAATCACAACCACAACAATAATTAAAAGGTAAAGATTAAGGGAAGAGAGATGCAAACACAAAGACAACACAGCGATGTGTTATCGAAGAGAAAACCAAAGTCCTCAGCGAAAAACCTCTCCGCCGCCCTCCAAGTGGCCAATAATCCACTAGAGAATAAAGTTGGGATACATGAATAGCAGAAGACCCTCCAAGCCTAATCTACCCAGTGCACCTAAGCCCTCCAAGCTTCTTGCTCCAACAGGGTTACGCCGAACCTTGTCTTCTATAGCTTACCGAATCCCACAATTGCCTATTGCATAAACCAAAATGAATTGGTCCCTTCTGAACTGCTTCCCAAGCACCAAAAAACCTTCTCACAGATATGGGTATGGTGAGATAAGGATTTGGCTAATATACCTCTTAAGGATATATTAATGGAGAGGGTGAGAGTAAAGGAATTTGGAAAATCAAAGGATGAAGATTGTGGGAGAGTCAATCTTGTTTTTCTCTAGGGTTTCTCTCTCAAAATTCTCTCTAGAAGCTCTCTACATTTTGTGGGTATTAGGGTATTTATAGTAGGGTGTATAAAGAATGCGAAGAGTCAGTTACAACGAAACAGGGCATTTTGGCAACTCAAGCTCGCGACTGGAACGAGTCACAAGTTTGAGTCGTGAGCTAACTGTCTGGCCAGACTGGAGGTTTTGTCCTGTAGTGCAACAGCTGGCATGACCCTTCAGCTCCTCCTGCATGCTTCACATGTGTGCCACCTTTGGCGATTCGCCAGTCGCGAGATCTAGTCGCGAGGCTCTTTTTGAGTGCACACTCTTGAGCTTTTGTTCACACTCTCTTACACATTACCCTTACATGATTCTCACCTAAATACAGGGTTACTAAATGCTGAATTATAAGCAAATTTGGCACGGAATAAAGCCAAAAAAATGATTGAATAAATTCAACCTTACACATGTTCTTGTGTCTATGTCATGGCTAGGTCTATATCATGTTCCATCATCCTTAGAATGCCATGTTTACTTTATGCTTTGTAGCATTGTGTCTTTAAGATGTTTTATTTTTTTTTTTAGCTTCATTTTCTCATTCATCTTGCACCCCTCATGCATCATCTTTTACCTTTGTTCATATCTTCTTTTCTTTCTCTCCTTCCTCTTGATTCATTTGTCTATTTATGACAAAAAGGGGGAGAGTATACCAGAGTGTATACCGGAGTGTATCGCCATTTCTATATGACTCATGTGCACATTCTTAGGGGGAGAAATTTTACTCATGCACATTCGTAAGGGGAGAAAGCCATAGGGGAGATGCATATACCTAGGGGGAGTAGACATCTTTTTTTAGAAAACCTTGTTTTGTTTGTTTTACTTTATGCTATTTTTCTCGGTGCTTTATGGTGCTTTGAGTTACATTTAGTATCTATGCTTTGTTGCTCTCATCACATTGTGTTTGTGTGTTGGACATGCATCTATCTTTATGCTAATGTGCTTTATTGGTTGCATGTTCAAATGATCATTTTCTTTGCTATATGATCATTATAGTCATTTCCATATGACTGTTTTGGTGTATGATCAAGTTGCTCACATGTTTCACAACATGTTTATTTGATCGTATCTTTACTTGTTACATTATACCTGTGTCCTTTTATCATTTGATTTACCTTGAGGGTCTAATGTGTTTTGTGCAAGTGTTTCAGGTTACAAGTATATATGTTCCAAGTTCATCACATCTTCTAGATTTAGGTGTGAGTGAGTTTCTCCATTGTTCCCAAACCCACATTTAGGTCTAAAGTCTGTTATAGGGTGTTTTGTCACAGACTAGCCAAAGGGGGAG
Source organism: Quercus aquifolioides (assembly GCA_019022515.1). Lineage (NCBI taxonomy): Eukaryota > Viridiplantae > Streptophyta > Magnoliopsida > Fagales > Fagaceae > Quercus > Quercus aquifolioides. The sequence continues at coordinate 46,596,549 of CM032330.1, read as the reverse complement.
ATTGTAAAGTTGTCATTTACAACTATGTTTTATGTTAGCTTTATTTCATGACAAAAAGTGTTGTAATTGCTTTAATTTTGTTTCTTATATTTTGTGGGAATTTTATTGTATTAGGTTTAGTATTAAGTTGGTGAAGACTCAAGCTTAATTGATGATCAAGTGGATTTCGCGAGAAGCTCACGAGAAGCTAACCCGAGAAGTAGCCACGTGAGAAGCACATGACTAGAAGTTGAATAGTCGTGCCAGACTGTCAGTTTCGCGAGTGTCTCGCGAGTAAGGCCTTCCCGCGAGGTAGTCGCGAAACACTCTGCCTGGAGGATTTTTAAGAGTGACTTTCTTACCCTTCACCCATACTATATATACCCTCATTACCCACAAAAATTGTAAGGAGACCATTCAGAGAGAAAAACCCTAGATAGGTTTTCAACAACACACACACCGATCTTTTTGAGAGAGAGCTACTCATCCTTAATGAGAAATCATTCTAGCCTCTTCTCATTCCCTCTCCCATTGCCATACCTTGAAAGGAGATTTGTACCCAAACACAACCCACGCCTATTCAAAGTGTAGAGAGTGTTTTAGAGCTTAGGAAGCTTTGGGGATTTGCCAAAAGAAGTCGGTGAGGCTTGGCGGATGCAATCGGGCGTATTGCGGGATCTAGAAAGCTAGACAAGACACGGTTCTGAGAAGTCTTGTTGGAGTAGGAGCTTGGAGGGCTTAGGTACATTGGGTAGATTAGGCTTGGAGGGTCTCTTGCTATTCATGTATCCCAACTTATTGTCTAATGGATCGATTTACCGCTTGGAGGGTGGCGGTGAGGTTTTTCACCAAGTTCTTCAGTTTCCTCTTCGATAACACATCACTGTGTTATCTTGTGTTTGCATCTCTCTTCCCTTACTCTTGTGCTTTACTTTTATTGTTTGTTGTTCATGTTTATGCACTAGAGTAGTATCGGTTGATTACGCTTATTCACTCTTGTTTCCGCACTTAGATAAGTTAGAGTAAAAATAATCTAGCCATAATTTTAAAATTAGGGTCTAAACAGTTCTTGTGTTTTTACACATTTTCGAGCTTTCAGCTTGATTTCCAAATCCTAGTCAAACCCAATTCATAGGTTTGCAAGTTGCTAACCAGCTTCGTCAAAGGAATTTTGTCAATGTCCTTTGATTCCTCAATGGTAGTAATCTTGGCATGGAATCTCTCCGGTAGAGATCTGAGCACCTTTCTTACAACCTTGGGTTTGGGAATGGTTTCCCCAAGATTAAAGGCGGAGTTGACTATGTCATTCAGCTTGGCATAGAACTCATTAAACGACTCATCCTCCTCCATCTTAATTTCTTCAAAGCTTATGGTAAGCCTTTGAAGCTCTGAATCCTTGACAGCCTTAGTCCCTTCATAGGTTGTCTGGTGGATAGTTCGTGCTTCCTGAGTAGTTTCTATAGAGGATATCTTCTTGAACTCCTCACTGGTGACCGCACTGAATAAAGCATTCAATGCTCTGCTGTTGAAGTTTACTGCTTTGATCTTAGCATCATCCCAATCAGTCGGCGCTTCCTTTGGCTTTATCCAGCCCATCTTCACAGCTTGCCACACTTTCTCATCTAAGGACTGCAAGAAAGCTCTCATGCATAATTTCCACTATGCATAGTTGGTGCCATCAAATAAAGGAGGTATAATAAGAGACTGTCCTCTATCCATGACAAACAGGGGTCAATGGATCACACAACAAAGATTAACCCTAATTTGAGTGTGCCCGCTCTGATACCACTTGATAGGCCAAGAATGTATTGACTCCTATGGTAACTTAATCAATTAGTTTAACCAAGTAAAATTAATTAGATTCAAATTACATGCAATAAGCGTGGTAGCACAAACAAATCACCAATTAAACTAAATGCTACGGAAAATAAATTTGACACAGGTGATTTGTTTACAAATAGGGAAAACCACGAAGGCAATACCCCACCAGGTGAATTTAAGGTCACCACTCCTGAGAATCCACTATTATCAAAACAAGTAGTTACGAGTAAAAGGAATCTCAGTACCTAATCACAACCTACAGTTGAATCCTTATAAGTAAAAGGAACCCTAATACCTAATACCCAATTTGACTTGTAATGTAGTGATAACCTCTCCTTTCAATGCACTACTCCAAGTACGTGACTAACCAATCGACGCACGGATCCAAGTTCGTGACTAACACACCAACTTGAGAAAGATGTTGGCTGCAAAGATCTTTAGTTCATCCAAACAATGAAGATCAAGAAGCTCCTTGGTTACCAAACCCTTGGCGCAAAGACGCAGCAGCTTCTACAAAGAATATGATGAACTAGGGAAAATTCTGTCTTCGGTCACAATTTGCATGCACAATTGCATAACCTTGCATCATATTTGACGGCCCTTAAAATAATCCTTATATATGTCTAGGGTTGTGAGAAAAGAAACCCTACACAAATACACTTTGATATATGGCCCTTAAAATAATTCTTATATATGTCTAGGCTTGTGAGAAAAGAAACCCTACACAAATACACTTGGATATGTGTGAAAACAGATCTGGAAATCTGAATTTCGTAATTCTTGATAAACACTATTTCTGTCGAGCACAAGTATTAAACCTCAATAGATATTATCTGTTGAGATATCTGTCGAGCTTTAATGAACAACACTTCTTTACTTGTTTTTTGGACAGACTTGCATGGCTTCAATACTAGACTTGAACTCTTGTTCCTTAAAGTACTAAACCTATCCTAGATCTACCCAATTATAAGTGTAATACCCGGAAAAAAAAAAAAAAAAAGGCTATTTAAGTAAATTTGTTTATGGGGTCAATTTTATAATTAATATTTCTAAGGAATTTTTAGAAAATAAGGTTGAAACCCTAGCTATATAAGCTTATTAAGTCAACGTATATGAGGAGATATTTTGAGAGAGGAGACTACCCAAAGGACTGAAGTAGAGAAGGATTGACTATACCCTTAAGGTGATATCTAAGGATGTTAGAGAGTGTTAGGGAGAAGATCCTTGTGGTGAGTTAGCTGAGGTAAGTAACCTTATCCTAATTGGTTTTATTTTGCGTAGTTTAACTACTGAAAACTGTTTACAATTTTTACAATTTTACTTCTATTGTATTACTGATTTCAAGTAAAGAATTATCACAAATATATCTGATTACCGAATATATGATGTATTTTATTTAATTGTTTTTAGCTATACTGATTCAAAGTAAAGAGTAAAGAATTTTCACAAATACATAAGAGCATCGAATATAAGATGTTTTTTTGTCAAGAATATAGAAATATCACAAATACATAATATATCTTAGCTATATTGATTTAAAGTCAAGAATATAGAAATATCACAAATAGATTTGAATATTGAATATATGATTATACATATATATTTGAATAAGATATATTTTTGTTAGAAACTATGATTTCATATATATGATTATGAATAATCTGACTATGAATTTATTCTGATACCCAAACCAATGGGGGTTATTCATTGGTATTCTGATACCCAGCCAATGGGGGTTATTCATTGGTACTCTGATACCCAAACCAATGGGGATTATTCATTGGTATTCTGATACCCAGCCAATGGGGGTGATTCATTGGTACTCTAATGATTGTTAAGAATATGAATTTACGTTTAAAAATTTGAACTATTTTGAGTTATCAAAACTGTTTATGTATTTTTGGAACCTATTGTAAGTTATAGCTTTTGATATATGGAAAACTGACTACTTTCTAAGCCATCTAGGATATATTTGTAAGATTAAAGTATGTGATCTATTTGCAACTTATTATTTTAAGACTATGAAACTTCTTTAGTTATTTTTGAAAACCCATAGTATATTATAACTTTTGAAAACTCATATTACATCTTATTACTTTACAAATCTATTGCTTGATAGAACTTATTAGGATTTTGGTTACTTATTGAGTTATCAGCTCACCCCCCTTTTTTCCCCTCCAATTTCAGATTATGAAGAATAACAAGTTTTGGGAGTTTTGATGTTGTGTTGTGATCGGGAAAAGAAGCTTAGTGACTTTGGGATTTGATGGTCTTCTAATAGTTTTATATTTTGGCCAATTGGCATTATGTACATAAGGTTTAGATTTTGTTCATATTAAATTATTGGAGATCTATTTATAAAGAAATTGTTGAGGTATTTTGGATTTATTTCATCCAAATTTTTTTGAGGATAAATTTTAGTTGCTAAGAAGGCCTTGCACACTTGTAGGGTGCTTACTTTATAAGCGTGCGGCGGTTGTCACGTGCCTATCTTTATAGTTGGGTTCGGGGCGTGACAATAAGTAAAGTGTGTTTTGTCAAAGGATTAGCCAATTTTACATAACATATGTTCTAACAAGTTCCATATATGTCCTAACATCTTGCCTCAAACTTCTCCGAGTGGCTTGCGCCTCTTGTCTTCCACCTCTATCTCTACCTATTCTAGTGAGGCTCTTGCCTTGGGGTGACCTTGGTCTCTTTCTCTATCTCTACCTCTTCTATTATACCTACCTATTCAATTCCCTCGAGATATGTGCACAAATTCTGGCTTGCAAAGGGTCTATGCCAGCATATTCAATTCTCTCGGGATATGTACACAAGCTCTATGTTCTTCTCTTCTAGCTAGTATAGGTCATGTTCAATTCCCTCGGGATATGTGCACAAGTTCTGTACTTTCTCTTGTGACCTATATGGGATTTGTGCCTGCATATTCAATTCCTGGAGGGTATGTGCATAAGTGGCATTAGTGTTCTGACTTATGAGGAAGTCCTTGGTAAAATATCCACTGGGGAGAATGGCTTGTTGAGGAGTGTATTGGTGACCCATGAGGGAGCCTTCTTGGTAATTTTGACCTACGAGGAAGTCTTTGATTGTGTGTAGTTTGCTGGGGAAAATATAACTCGTTGAGGGAGTTTTAGTGGTGATTTTGACCTACGAGGAAGTCTTTGATGCTGTGTATTCCACCGGGGGAAATTTTCTTCTTCTCCTTCATGACTCATTGAGGAACTTGTATTGATTCCACTAACGAGGGGGTTTTATCAACTCCACGGGGAAATTTCTTCACAACTCTCGAGGGGGTTGTCCTTATGCCTTAGACTCGCAGGTGAGTCCTTTCATGATACTGTACTTCACTGGGGATTTGGTTGATGATCTTAACTCATGGGGGAGTTTTTTTAGGGATTTTTGTTCCGTCAAGGAATGTTCTTGATGCCTTTAACCCACTAGGGAATGCTTTGAGAGTCTGTGTCTTTTACCGAATTGAGGGTATTTTTGTCATTTTGGATGCATACTTGAATTTCCTTTTGCACTTCCTACCCTCTGGAACCCACTGGGGATATTTGAAATTTTTTTTTTTACTAAACTACACGTAGTTTAGCCTCCAGATGCATTCCCACCTCTTCAAACTTTTCCAACGGTTACCAACCGTTTCTTTTCTTTTTCTTCTTATTTCTCTTCATCATCCTCATCTCCTCACAGTCTCTCTAACTCTCCAACTTCCTTCTTTTCTCTCTACAAGTACTCTCTGCCTCTCTCTCATTTCTTCATTTCTCTTACAATCACAATCTGAAACTCCCTTTCTTTCCCATTGTAAAGTTGTGATTTACAACTATGTTTTATGTTGGCTTTATTCCATGACAAAAAGTGTTGTAATTGCTTTAATTTTGTTCCTTGTATTTTATGGGATTTTATTGTATTGGGTTTAGTATCAAGTTGGTGAAGACTCAAGCTTAATTGAAGAATCAGTGCATTACGCAACTAGCTCGCAAGAAGATCGCGAGAAGGGTTCCCGTGAAAAAGTCATGTGAGAAGCATATGACTGGAAGCTAAAGAGTCGTGTCAGGCTGTTGTTTTCGCAAGTGTCTTGTGGGTAAGGCCTTCCCGCGAGATAGTCGCGAAACATTCTGCCTAGAGGATTTTAATGTGTGGCTTTCTTACCCTTCACCCATACTATATATACCCTTATACCCACAAATGTATGAGAGGCCAATTCAGAGAGAAAAACCCTAGATAGGTTTTCTACAACACACACACACATCTTTTAGAGAGAGAGCTACTCATCCTTAGTGAGAAATCATTGTAGCCTCTTCTCTATCCCTCTCCCATAGTCATACCTTGAGAGGAGATTTGTACCCAAACACAACCCACACCTATTCAAAGTGTTGAGAGTGTTTTGGAGCTGTTGGGAAGCAGTGGAAGAAGCCAAGGATGGCAGATGCAACATGGAGCTTGTTATAGGATCCGGAGAACGAGACAAGACACGGTTCTGAGAAGCCTTGTTGGAGTAGGATCTTGGAGGGCTTAGGTACATCGCGTAGATTAGGCTTGGAGGGTCTCTTGCTAACTCATGTATCCCAATTGATTGTCTAGTGGATCGATTACCGCTTGGAGGGCAGCGGAGAGGTTTTTCGCCGAGTTCTTCAGTTTCCTCTTCGATAGCACATCGGCGTGTTATCTTGTGTTTGCATCTTTATTCCCTACTCTTTTACATTCCATTTTACTGCTGTGTTGCTTTGATTATGGATTAAAGTAGCTTGTTTGTTCATCTGCTCGCTTTTACACTATTCCGCACTTAGTATTAAGTTTATGTAAAATCAATCGAGCTATAACTTTTTATTTGGGGGTCTAAACAACTCTTGTGTTTTCAACACATTTTCGAGCTTTCACCCATACTCTCTTTCTCTCTCAGACTCTCTCATCAACATGGCCCCAAAGTCTAAGAAAAGTTCTTATGTGATTTCCGGCGATGTGTTTAACCTCACCCACTGGAATGGGGGTGTGGGGTTGAATGAGCCCCCTTCATTGACCCACAAGCCACATGGTCATCTTTCAGAGAGTGCATAGATTGGATTGGTGATTTTTTCAATTTTTTTCTCATTTTCTTATTTTGCTTTGATCTTCCATTTTAATATGTTTTTAGACATATAAATGCTTGGGTTTTGCTGTGGGATAGGTTTAGGTGAAAATCTTACACTTTAGAAGGGGTAGGAACATGTTTAGGATGACTTTTGATTGAAATATGCTTGAAAATGTCAAAGAACACTTCTCTGTCTGGGTTCATGCGTACGCGAGTATATCTCTTTGCTAATGGGGGGGCAGACAGTGTCTTTGAGGTGGTTGTCCCTCTTCCGTGACTTCGAGGAGGCTCGGGAGGCCAACAAAGGTTAAGCATGTATTGCCTATTTGTACTCCTCTTTGGACACACTCAGTAGAGGGACTCTGCATTAGCTAGTGGGGCCTTGAAAGCTCCTTGAGGTTAGTTTTCTCTTCTTTCGCAACTCTTTTCACGCATGCACTTCCTATCCTTATAACTGCATTCACACACATGCCATTTGTACTTTATACTTTGCAAATTGTATCTATATCGATACATTGCAAACTGTCATCTTGCAAACTGCTTTCATCCATACCTTGCAAACTGTACCTATTCATCTTGCAAACTGTCATCTTGCAAACTGTCATTTGTCAAATTGTGTTTTCTCTTTTCAACGTTGGGCCGTGAAGTATGGTCTTATCACTTGTGGAGTGGAAATGGACCTGAGGAGCTTCTCCTTGGTTAGGACTCACTTTAACAGACTTTCTTCAGAGGAGGTGAGTTAAACATTCACTACCTTTCTCCACAGTTAATGCTTGACCCGCTTTCTATGATAGATGCAAAGTACCAACTATGGAGGGCCGGTATTCCCTACGTTGAGTGTCTCTCAGATGATGTGGAGTATGATAAGTTTAGTGAGACTCGTCTCATGTCCGCTCTCATTCATGAGGTATGTATCATTTCCACCCCATTTCCCTTTATTCTTCTTTTCTTGTATTTTTGCACATAGTAATATCCAAATGTGATGCTTATATCAAGCTGGTCCTATTACTGGTGGTCCTGTCGACCCTCCCCTTCTACCCTGGTCAGTCTATGCTTATGGCCTTGATGGCTTTACCCAGGAGCATGCAGTGGGACGTAACACAAATGTCATAGGTTTCCAAACAGAGCAATGAGTTTTCCTCCATCTTTTCTTTTCTTGTATCTATCAACACTTGTTCTCATTTAGCTTAGGAACCTCAAGTTGGAGTGACAGAGTATTCTACATAGATCTACGTTCCTAGAGGATTTTCCCACTTGAGTGATGGTGACGATGACGATGATGATGATGATGGTGGTGGTGGTGGTGGTGGTGATGGTGGTGCTAGCAGCTCTGAGACCACTCCAGCTATCAGCCAAGGAAGAGGTGCCACCAATGATGATCCTACAGACAAACAAATCAGACAAACACAGACACACAGAATATTTCTAGTTTCATTTCTTTTTCTTTTTTATTTAGTATGTACTTCTGCACTTTATTTTTCATTTGAGACATTGGGTTGTGAAAGCTCGAAAATGTGTTGAAAACACAAGAGCTGTTTAGACCCCCCAATTAAAATTACGGCTTGGTGGATTTTACACTAACTTAATACTAAGTGCGGAATCGTGTAAACACAAGCGTATAAGCAATAAGCTACTCTAATCCATAAACTAAGCAACACAGCAGTATAATGGAATATAAAAGAGTAGGGAAGAGAGATGCAAACACAGAAAACACCAAGACGTGTTTTCGAAGAGGAAACCGAAGAACTCGGCGAAAAACCTCTCCGCCGCCCTCCAAGCGGAAATCGATCCACTAGACAATCAGTTGGGATACATGAGTAAGCAAGAGACCCTCCAAGCCTAATCTACCCGATGCACCTAAGCCCTCCAAGCTCCTACTCCAACAAGGCTTCTCGGAACCGTGTCTTGTCTAGCTCTCCGGATCCCGCAACAAGCTCCATGTTGCATCTGCCATCCTTGGCTTCTTCCAATGCTTCCCAGCAACTCCAAAACACTCTCTACACTCTGAATAGGTGTGGGTTGTGTTTGGGTACAAATCTCCTCTCAAGGTATGATAATGGGAGAGGGATGGAGAAGAGGCTACAATGATTTCTCACTAAGGAGGAGTAGCTCTCTCTCAAAAGAGGGTGTGTGTGTTGTAGAAAACCTATCTAGGGTTTTTCTCTCTGAATAGCCTCACATACATTTGTGGGTAATGAGGGTATATATAGTATGGGTGAAGGGTAAGAAAGTCACTCATTAAAATCCTCCAGGCAGAATGTTTCGCGACTATCTCGCGGGAAGGCCTTACCCGCGATACAATCGCGAAAATGACATCCTGGCACGACTCTTCAGCTTCCAGTCATGTGCTTCTCACATGGCTCTTTCGCGGCTTAGCTTCCAGCGACACACCCGCGAGATCCACTGAACTTCAATAAAGCTTGAGTCTTCACCAACTTGATACTAAACCTAATACAATTAAATCCCACAAAATACAAGGAGATGAAATAAAGTAATTACAACACATTTTGTCATGGAATAAAGCCAATATAAAACATAGTTGTAAATCACAACTTTACAATCTCCCCCTTTGGCTATTCCGTGACAAAACACCCTATAACAGACTCTAGACTTAAACGTGAGTTTGGGAACAAAGGCAAAACTCACTCACACCTAATTCTAGATTCTGATAAGCTCTTGGACATATGAACAAGTAACTCCTGAAACACAACAACACAATAATATCATTGTATGCAGAAAACTTGAAATGCATATGGAGCAAATATAATGTGATCAAGCAAAATGGAATAAAAACAATAGACCATGGCAAGATCAAACAAGTAATCACTTAAACAAAAGTAATCACTATGCTCATTCACACAAGGAATGAACATCCGGACATGCAAGATGATAAGCTCATTTGAAGAGTATCATTTGCAAGTCCAACACTCAACCAATGCAAAATACTCGAAGTATTTGCATCTAGGAACAATCCTACTAGGGCACAAGAGTGTTCATCACTCAACCAATGCATAGAACGTATATGCATCTAGGAACAATCCTACTAGGGCACAAGAGTGATGTAGTGAAGTGAATGTATGACATTAAACTTCAATAGCACAAGCAAAAAGGCTGCATAAGCAAAGTATTGCAAATACATGGCACAAACCATAAAAGCCTACAAATTTGCAATGAAACAAACCCTAAAAGCTTACAAAAGCATCATGGGTACAAAATATAAAGTACTTCCCTATCAAATCACTCCCCCTATCATGAATCATAGGAGCTGTGATGAACTTGGAACATATATACCTGTAACCTGAAACACTTGCACAAACCACATTAGACCCTCAAGGTAAATCAGGTGATAAAAAGACAAGTATAATGTAACAAGTAAAATGCGATCAAGTAAACATGTTGTGAAACATATGAGCAACTTGATCAAACACATGATAGTCAAATGGAAATGACTACAATGATCATATAGCAAAGCAAATGATCATCCGAACATGCAACCAATAAAGCACAATAACATAAGGGTAAAAGCATGTCCAACACATAAGCACGATGCAATGAGAGCAATAAAGCATATCAAAGCACCATAAAGTAACGAGAAAACAAGCATAAAGTAAATCAAGGTTTTCTCAAAAAAATGTCTTCTCCCCCTTGCTATATGCATCTCCCCCTACGAATGTGCACAAGGTAGAATTTCTCCCCCTAAGAGTGTGCACATGAGTCACATAGAAATGACGAACCATACCGGTATACTCTCCGGAAAATTCTCCCCCTTTTTGTCACGAATAGACAAATGAATCATGAGAAAGGAGGGAAAGAAGAAAATATAAAGATGATGCATGATAGATGCAAGATGAATGAGAAAAAGAAGCTCAAACATGTCAAGTGTTCAAGTGTGTGCAGCAAGGTGCAGCTACTGTGCATCTAGTGTGCATGTGAGATGCATGACCAATGCATGAGCAAGGCACTCAAGGGGCAAAGTGTACAAAACACACCACCAAATATCAAAACATGATAAACATGAATAATTATGGTGATCCCCAAAGTTTGGTACTCATCGGAGTCCAAAACAACGAGAAAATGCGATTTGGGCATTTTATCAAACACTTGGAGTGCACACACTACACATGTATGATAAACAATGCAAGAACATATGAAAAACTTGCCTAAAAACATGATAATTTTGCCACAAGGGGCCAACAACCAAAGCAAAGAATCATTTTAAACAAAACCCAATCAAAAAGATTGACAGAAAATAAGTTTTCCAACTCCCATTTGAGAAAATCCCAACTATGAACATAAAAACCCCAAAAACGTAATCTAAGGATCAAAATCAATGCAAAGAGTTAAAGATTACCTTAGGGATGTTTATGGAATGTAAAACACTTAAAATTAGTTGGGTTTTGATGTAGAAACATGAAAATAAGTGTTTGGGAGAAGATGGGAGAAGTTTAAAACAAAAGACCCACGAAATGCCCTTTAAAAAGCTGATCTGGAGATTTTCGCGGGAAACTGACTCGCGAAAGTACTCGCGAAATTTTCGCGGGTAAGCCTTACTCGCGAGATACTCGCGAAACAGTCGCGAAACTCTCTGTCCAAAGCTGAAAAAGCTTTAAAATTGGACCATTTAACTCCCAATTGAGCCTATACATGAAATAGGTCACAAAAACACCCAGAAAACATGTTTTTCACACAAAAACACTTTGAAAACTTTGAAAAACATGGGTGATACAAATCACTTCCAAAAGCAAACAAAAAGAACAAAAATCTTTTTGGTTTGAACCACATATGGTTGAGCACACACACATCACATTTGAACATGTACAAACACACAAATGAAATAGGCATTCATTGAACATTAAACTTGTGTGTTGTGTGTGGGAATCAAGTGTGGAATAGTCCTTAGACTAGAGTGAAGCTTCAATGATCAATTCAATCGAGTCATACACAACTGATACGAAATCAAGTGGACTATCTCCATTATAGAAATGAGTATATATGACCTCCCACACATTGAATACATAACTTCAGAAGCTTTTCATTTGGCTTCTATATAAGGCATAACAATTGATCCATTTTGTTTTGTTTGGACAAAAACATCTCATTTTGAGATTGGTGCATGAAATTTATGATATTTCAACATTGATGATTAGCCTTTGGCTTTTTGAGCACCATACAAAACATATTAAAAAGAGTCGCTTTCCCTTTTTCCTAGTCAAATACTAGTTTGTGCGACAGGCTTTTGCAGCTCAATATCTCTTTTCATTTGGAGATTTACATTTGGTGAGCTCTATTTGCAAAAACAAAAAACATAAAGTGGGAAGAGATATAGACACAAGTCTATGCAAGTATCAAGACCAACAAGACTATTGACCAATCATTCATGACAAGCTTGAAGATCTATTTACAACAGTCACACATAGTTTTCAAGATTTCTCCCACAAAGAACTAGGTGCATACAAAACAAGCTAAGCTCGTAAATGCACTACGCCATTAGTACGAAGGTACTAGGCCAAACTCACATGAGATATGTGCTCAAACATATACGATCAAACTTTTTGAATTTTTCACTTTTTATGTGGTTTTGGATTTTTTACTCACACAAAACAAAGACATAAAAGTAAGATCAAAACAAAAGCAATGCATACAAATAAATGCAAAATGCACAAATGCATGAAGATATGACAATCAATGCATGAAGGGTCCTACAAAGATCGAAAGAATTAGATCAAGGACCAAAGGAGCAAAAGCTCAACCATAGGAACCCTTCCTCATCCAAACGGAATGATTGCTTGGAATGAGTGTCTCAAGAGAAGTGAGACGAGGGTTGGAAGAATGAGAACCGGAGATGCACATAGTCAAGGAGTTAAGAGCATTAAACACTTTCTTTAACAACATGCTATTTTCACTCAAATCCGGTTTATCATTTTTAGCACAACTTGCAAGAAGCTCAAGTTTCTCTTTTCTTTTGATTCTTTTAAAAGCTTGAAACTGAGAGCAATGAGGTCTAAGATGACCAAGGGCACCACAATGGTGACAAACAATTTATTTAGGTCCATTAGGCTTTTTGGGAATGGATCTAGCAACTTGGGTTTGTTCTCTCTTCAACTTAGAACATTAAGGCCTTATATGACCAATCACACTGCAATGGTGGCAAGTTGGAACAAACTTAGATCCACTCAATTCCCTAGGATTGGACCTAAACAGAGGCTTAGGCTTAAGAGCCTTTCTCTCCACTTTTTGATTTCTTTTATGTGGAGGAATGTACACCGATTTGTCCTTTGAGGCAAAACACACATTAGGCACAAAATCGGGTACCACAACATGATTGCAACATATATTTTCATCATTTTTGACAATAGGTTCAGCAATCAAACACTTGGCATGCATCTTAAGAGATTCATTTTCAGATTTAAGATGATCAACAAGTTTGTTAGATAAAACAAGTTTAGCATCCAAGTCTATATTCAAACACTCAAACTCTTTCAGCTTTTCAAGAGAATTTTCAGCAAGCTTTTTATATTTTTTAACCAATTTATTGGATTCATTTAGCTTAGCAATCAAATCATCCTTTTCACAAATGAACTTGCTCAAATTCTTTTGAAACTTCTTGGCTTCTTTCTTCAAGAGTTTGTCAACAACACCCATGGATTCATATAGCATGGCATCACAATCATGAGGATAAACACTCATAGAGGCATTTTCACAAACACATGGCATGTTACAATCAACAACATCCATACAAGCATGTAAAGCATTATCCATGGCAAAACACACAAGGGGTCAAGGATCACACTTAGGTATTAAAACCACAGCAAGTGTACCCGCTCTGATACCAATTGAAAGCTCGAAAATGTGTTGAAAACACAAGAGCTGTTTAGACCCCCCAATTAAAATTACGGCTTGGTGGATTTTACACTAACTTAATACTAAGTGCGGAATCGTGTAAACACAAGCGTATAAGCAATAAGCTACTCTAATCCATAAACTAAGCAACACAGCAGTATAATGGAATATAAAAGAGTAGGGAAGAGAGATGCAAACACAGAAAACACCAAGACGTGTTTTCGAAGAGGAAACCGAAGAACTCGGCGAAAAACCTCTCCGCCGCCCTCCAAGCGGAAATCGATCCACTAGACAATCAGTTGGGATACATGAGTAAGCAAGAGACCCTCCAAGCCTAATCTACCCGATGCACCTAAGCCCTCCAAGCTCCTACTCCAACAAGGCTTCTCGGAACCGTGTCTTGTCTAGCTCTCCGGATCCCGCAACAAGCTCCATGTTGCATCTGCCATCCTTGGCTTCTTCCAATGCTTCCCAGCAACTCCAAAACACTCTCTACACTCTGAATAGGTGTGGGTTGTGTTTGGGTACAAATCTCCTCTCAAGGTATGATAATGGGAGAGGGATGGAGAAGAGGCTACAATGATTTCTCACTAAGGAGGAGTAGCTCTCTCTCAAAAGAGGGTGTGTGTGTTGTAGAAAACCTATCTAGGGTTTTTCTCTCTGAATAGCCTCACATACATTTGTGGGTAATGAGGGTATATATAGTATGGGTGAAGGGTAAGAAAGTCACTCATTAAAATCCTCCAGGCAGAATGTTTCGCGACTGTCTCGCGGGAAGGCCTTACCCGCGATACAATCGCGAAAATGACATCCTGGCACGACTCTTCAGCTTCCAGTCATGTGCTTCTCACATGGCTCTTTCGCGGCTTAGCTTCCAGCGACACACCCGCGAGATCCACTGAACTTCAATAAAACTTGAGTCTTCACCAACTTGATACTAAACCTAATACAATTAAATCCCACAAAATACAAGGAAATAAAATAAAGTAATTACAACACATTTTGTCATGGAATAAAGCCAATATAAAACATAGTTGTAAATCACAACTTTACAATCTCCCCCTTTGGCTATTCCGTGACAAAACACCCTATAACAGACTCTAGACTTAAACGTGAGTTTGGGAACAAAGGCAAAACTCACTCACACCTAATTCTAGATTCTGATAAGCTCTTGGACATATGACCAAGTAACTCCTGAAACACAACAACACAATAATATCATTGTATGCAGAAAACTTGAAATGCATATGGAGCAAATATAATGTGATCAAGCAAAATGGAATAAAAACAATAGACCATGGCAAGATCAAACAAGTAATCACTTAAACAAAATTAATCACTATGCTCATTCACACAATGAATGAACATCCGGACATGCAAGATGATAAGCTCATTTGAAGAGTATCATTTGCAAGTCCAATACTCAACCAATGCAAAATACTCGAAGTATTTGCATCTAGGAACAATCCTACTAGGGCACAAGAGTGTTCATCACTCAACCAATGCATAGAGCGTATATGCATCTAGGAACAATCCTACTAGGGCACAAGAGTGATGTAGTGAAGTAAATGTATGACATTAAACTTCAATAGCACAAGCATAAAGGCTGCATAAGCAAAGTATTGCAAATACATGGCACAAACCATAAAAGCCTACAAATATGCAATGAAACAAACCCTAAAAGCTTACAAAAGCATCATGGGTACAAAATATAAAGTACTTCCCTATCATATCACTCCCCCTATCATGAATCATAGGAGCTGTGATGAACTTGGAACATATATACCTGTAACCTGAAACACTTGCACAAAACACATTAGACCCTCAAGGTAAATCAGGTGATAAAAAGACAAGTATAATGTAACAAGTAGAATGCGATCAAGTAAACATGTTGTGAAACATATGAGCAACTTGATCAAACACATGACAGTCATATGGAAATGACTACAATGATCATATAGCAAAGCAAATGATCATCCGAACATGCAACCAATAAAGCACAATAACATAAGGGTAAAAGCATGTCCAACACATACGCACGATGCAATGAGAGCAATAAAGCATATCAAAGCACCATAAAGTAACGAGAAAACAAGCATAAAGTAGATCAAGGTTTTCTCAAAAAAAATGTCTTCTCCCCCTTAGTATATGCATCTCCCCCTACGAATGTGCACAAGGTAGAATTTCTCCCCCTAAGAGTGTGCACATGAGTCACATAGAAATGACGAACCATACCGGTATACTCTTCGGAAAATTCTCCCCCTTTTTGTCACGAATAGACAAATGAATCATGAGAAAGGAGGGAAAGAAGAAAATATAAAGATGATGCATGATAGATGCAAGATGAATGAGAAAAAGAAGCTCAAACATGTCAAGTGTTCAAGTGTGTGCAGCAAGGTGCAGCTACTGTGCATCTAGTGTGCATGTGAGATGCATGACCAATGCATGAGCAAGGCACTCAAGGGGCAAAGTGTACAAAACACACCACCAAATATCAAAACATGATAAACATGAATAATTATGGTGATCCCCAAAGTTTGGTACTCATCGGAGTCCAAAACAACGAGAAAATGCCATTTGAGCATTTTATCAAACACTTAGAGTGCACACACTACACAAGTATGATAAACAATGCAAGAACATATGAAAATCTTGCCTAAAAACATGATAATATTGCCACAAGGGGCCAACAACCAAAGCAAAGAATCATTTTAAACAAAACCCAATCAAAAAGATTGACAGAAAATAAGTTTTCCAACTCCCATTTGAGAAAATCCCAACTATGAACATAAAAACCCCAAAAACGTAATCTAAGGATCAAAATCAATGCAAAGAGTTAAAGATTACCTTAGGGATGTTTATGGAATGTAAAACACTTAAAATTAGTTGGGTTTTGATGTAGAAACATGAAAATAAGTGTTTGGGAGAAGATGGGAGAAGTTTAAAACAAAAGACCCACGAAATGCCCTTTAAAAAGCTGATCTGGAGATTTTCGCGGGAAACTGACTCGCGAAAGTACTCGCGAAATTTTCGCGGGTAAGCCTTACTCGCGAGATACTCGCGAAACAGTCGCGAAACTCTCTGTCCAAAGCTGAAAAAGCTTTAAAATTGGACCATTTAACTCCCAATTGAGCCTATACATGAAATAGGTCACAAAAACACCCAGAAAACATGTTTTTCACACAAAAACACTTTGAAAACTTTGAAAAACATGGGTGATACAAATCACTTCCAAAAGCAAACAAAAAGAACAAAAATCTTTTTGGTTTGAACCACATATGGTTGAGCACACACACATCACATTTGAACATGTACAAACACACAAATGAAATAGGCATTCATTGAACATTAAACTTGTGTGTTGTGTGTGGGAATCAAGTGTGGAATAGTCCTTAGACTAGAGTGAAGCTTCAATGATCAATTCAATCGAGTCATACACAACTGATACGAAATCAAGTGGACTATCTCCATTATAGAAATGAGTATATATGACCTCCCACACATTGAATACATAACTTCAGAAGCTTTTCATTTGGCTTCTATATAAGGCATAACAATTGATCCATTTTGTTTTGTTTGGACAAAAACATCTCATTTTGAGATTGGTGCATGAAATTTATGATATTTCAACATTGATGATTAGCCTTTGGCTTTTTGAGCACCATACAAAACATATTAAAAAGAGTCGCTTTCCCTTTTTCCTAGTCAAATACTAGTTTGTGCGACAGGCTTTTGCAGCTCAATATCTCTTTTCATTTGGAGATTTACATTTGGTGAGCTCTATTTGCAAAAACAAAAAACATAAAGTGGGAAGAGATATAGACACAAGTCTATGCAAGTATCAAGACCAACAAGACTATTGACCAATCATTCATGACAAGCTTGAAGATCTATTTACAACAGTCACACATAGTTTTCAAGATTTCTCCCACAAAGAACTAGGTGCATACAAAACAAGCTAAGCTCGTAAATGCACTACGCCATTAGTACGAAGGTACTAGGCCAAACTCACATGAGATATGTGCTCAAACATATACGATCAAACTTTTTGAATTTTTCACTTTTTATGTGGTTTTGGATTTTTTACTCACACAAAACAAAGACATAAAAGTAAGATCAAAACAAAAGCAATGCATACAAATAAATGCAAAATGCACAAATGCATGAAGATATGACAATCAATGCATGAAGGGTCCTACAAAGATCGAAAGAATTAGATCAAGGACCAAAGGAGCAAAAGCTCAACCATAGGAACCCTTCCTCATCCAAACGGAATGATTACTTGGAATGAGTGTCTCAAGAGAAGTGAGACGAGGGTTGGAAGAATGAGAACCGGAGATGCACATAGTCAAGGAGTTAAGAGCATTAAACACTTTCTTTAACAACATGCTATTTTCACTCAAATCCGGTTTATCATTTTTAGCACAACTTGCAAGAAGCTCAAGTTTCTCTTTTCTTTTGATTCTTTTAAAAGCTTGAAACTGAGAGCAATGAGGTCTAAGATGACCAAGGGTACCACAATGGTGACAAACAATGTATTTAGGTCCATTAGGCTTTTTGGGAATGGATCTAGCAACTTGGGTTTGTTCTCTCTTCAACTTAGAACATTGAGGCCTTATATGACCAATCACACCGCAATGGTGGCAAGTTGGAACAAACTTAGATCCACTCAATTCCCTAGGATTGGACCTAAACAGAGGCTTAGGCTTAAGAGCCTTTCTCTCCACTTTTTGATTTCTTTTATGTGGAGGAATGTACACCGATTTGTCCTTTGAGGCAAAACACACATTAGGCACAAAATCGGGTACCACAATATGATTGCAACATATATTTTCATCATTTTTGACAATAGGTTCAGCAATCAAACACTTGGCATGCATCTTAAGAGATTCATTTTCAGATTTAAGATTATCAACAAGTTTGTTAGACAAAACAAGTTTAGCATCCAAGTCCATATTCAAACACTCAAACTCTTTCAGCTTTTCAAGAGAATTTTCAGCAAGCTTTTTATATTTTTCAACCAATTTATTGGATTCATTTAGCTTAGCAATCAAATCATCCTTTTCACAAATGAACTTGCTCAAATTCTTTTGAAACTTCTTGGCTTCTTTCTTCAAGAGTTTGTCAACAACACCCATGGATTCATATAGCATGGCATCACAATCATGAGGATAAACACTCATAGAGGCATTTTCACAAACACATGGCATGTTACAATCAACAACATCCATACAAGCATGTAAAGCATTATCCATGGCAAAACACACAAGGGGTCAAGGATCACACTTAGGTATTAAAACCACAGCAAGTGTACCCGCTCTGATACCAATTGAAAGCTCGAAAATGTGTTGAAAACACAAGAGCTGTTTAGACCCCCCAATTAAAATTACGGCTTGGTGGATTTTACACTAACTTAATACTAAGTGCGGAATCGTGTAAACACAAGCGTATAAGCAATAAGCTACTCTAATCCATAAACTAAGCAACACAGCAGTATAATGGAATATAAAAGAGTAGGGAAGAGAGATGCAAACACAGAAAACACCAAGACGTGTTTTCGAAGAGGAAACCGAAGAACTCGGCGAAAAACCTCTCCGCCGCCCTCCAAGCGGAAATCGATCCACTAGACAATCAGTTGGGATACATGAGTAAGCAAGAGACCCTCCAAGCCTAATCTACCCGATGCACCTAAGCCCTCCAAGCTCCTACTCCAACAAGGCTTCTCGGAACCGTGTCTTGTCTAGCTCTCCGGATCCCGCAACAAGCTCCATGTTGCATCTGCCATCCTTGGCTTCTTCCAATGCTTCCCAGCAACTCCAAAACACTCTCTACACTCTGAATAGGTGTGGGTTGTGTTTGGGTACAAATCTCCTCTCAAGGTATGATAATGGGAGAGGGATGGAGAAGAGGCTACAATGATTTCTCACTAAGGAGGAATAGCTCTCTCTCAAAAGAGGGTGTGTGTGTTGTAGAAAACCTATCTAGGGTTTTTCTCTCTGAATAGCCTCACATACATTTGTGGGTAATGAGGGTATATATAGTATGGGTGAAGGGTAAGAAAGTCACTCATTAAAATCCTCCAGGCAGAATGTTTCGCGACTATCTCGCGGGAAGGCCTTACCCGCGATACAATCGCGAAAATGACATCCTGGCACGACTCTTCAGCTTCCAGTCATGTGCTTCTCACATGGCTCTTTCGCGGCTTAGCTTCCAGCGACACACCCGCGAGATCCACTGAACTTCAATAAAGCTTGAGTCTTCACCAACTTGATACTAAACCCAATACAATTAAATCCCACAAAATACAAGGAGATGAAATAAAGTAATTACAACACATTTTGTCATGGAATAAAGCCAATATAAAACATAGTTGTAAATCACAACTTTACAGGTTGTATTTAAGAACATCTCTTTTATTTTATTTTTTTTCTTTTATTTCAGGACATGTACTTAATTTACAACTCATGGGGATAATTGTATGCAATTTTATTTTCCTTGGTCCTTGATGCTTGAAATCTGAGCTTGATTGTGCCTTGTGTAGTCCTTGTGGTTGTGTGAATCATGGGAGGAGCCTTGATGGAGGAATCACACTCCAAATAGGAAAAGGAATTCCATTCTTCCTTCCTTCTTGCGAGCGTGTACACGGGCCTGCTGCAGATGTAATTGGGGTCGTTTAAAAAGGAGTCGCCACCTAGTTTTTGCAATGGTCTAGGAACCATATATATAGTGTCCTTTCGAGGAAGGACCTTTTGATCTTACCACTAAAGATATGGGTTCGGAGTTAATGTACAGTCTTGGGAAGGTGTTAGGCACCTAAAACCACCCAACTCTAAGATTGGCTTCCATCATTGTGTCTTATGTCTTAACCTTATTAATGGCACATTCAACAATGTATCTAACTCACATACACACTAGCATACATCTAACAATCAACATGGCATCCAACATCCCTAACCATGCATCTATCATGCTTACAAACAAAGCCTACCATACATCTAATCATGGCACAACACATCATCATAGATCCTAGCATTCATTTAATCATGGCATAGCATAACATTCATCTAACATACACCTCAACCAACCTATTATTCATTTAATAATGGCATCAAAGCATATCAAGCCAAGCAGCAACAAAACAAGGTAGCAAAGTAGGCATGGTGAGCAAACATAGATCATCACATGTATTCCAAACTCTTAGACATGAAATCACACATCAAACAAACATATTCATCTCTATCATCAAAGCAAGACCATATCACAAATGCATGAACATTTCCAATGCATGACTTACCTTTTACTTACCTTACAGCAACTTAGCACCTATGGCATCATGCATGAGCCTATGGATGAATGATCATAGCATCAAAGCAATTAAATACAAGATAAACCCTAATTTTAACATATGATAGCAAACCAAGCAATTAAACATGTGAAACATAGGCGTTGAAAGCTTAAAAGCATGAGAAGAGAAGCTAAACAAACAAACATGTGAAAACTGAAACAAAATAATCCAAAAAAAAAAAAATTAGGGTTTCTAGGCAGTGGCTTACGCACGCAAGAACAAGCCTACATACGCAGGCGAGATTATGTGTACGCAGGTTCTTGCCTAGAAACCCTAAAAACACAAAAACAAGGAAGAACCTCAAAACGGGAATTCTAACAACTTAACATGCATTTAAAACACACAAACATATAAACCTAAGCTAGATAAACATGTTAAAAACAAAAAAACAAGGCAGAACCTTAAAACGGGAATTCTAACAACTTAACTTGCATTTAAAACACAAACATATAAACCTAAGCTAGATAAACATGTTAAAGCATATAAAAACAATAAAACAAGACAAATAGAAATAATTAAAAGAAGAAAATGAAAGAAAGGAAAAATGTCATGGGCTACCCCTTCCTTGAAGGCACCCGGGCGGTGAGTTCTCTTTCATCCTTTTTCCTTTTTTTCTATCCTTGCATCTGAATACTTGTTCTAACATCCTTTCCTTCAAAATTCAACCTATTGTTTCGGAGCTTGAGGAGCACATCTTGCTTGCGAGAAACCTCAAGCTGGAGTTGACTGAGTACCCCCGGTAACTGTATGGAGGTGGGACTGATGAGGAGGAGGAGGATGATGATGATGATGGTGGTGGTGGTGATTAGCCATTAATAGAGTAAGAGGCACTTTCGATGATCCTACAGACAAATAGACAGACACAAACATACACACAGCATAGCATAGCAAACCTTCTTTTTGTTACTTTTATTACTTTTTTTCTTTTTAGCACATATGCTTGCACTTTACATTTGGTTTGAGACATTGGGATGTATTTTAAGAACACATTTTACATTTATGTTTTTATTTGGGATATGTACTTAGGGGAACTTTATGCCATTCTATTGTTCTTGGAAACTATGTGCTTGAATTATGCCTTGTGTAGTCCCTTTAGTCTCTCCCTTACACCTTCCCATAAAAAATGGATTAATCTCTTCTCTCAATCCCTAATTTTTTCCTAGGTCTTTGATCTAGTGGGATTTCTCTAATTTTTGCATAGGCCGCCTTTCGGTTTTCAACCCATTGAAACTCCTTGTATCATCTTTGAACTCTTTTTCTTTTTCTCTTCTCTCTCTCTATCTCTCTCTCCCAAACACGGCCATATGAAAGGCTCCAATTGCTTCATCCAACTTTAGGATATGAGAAATGACTTAGGGTTGTCATGAAGCGGGTTCACATAGCTGAGATAGCTTATAAAAAGTCCCATCAATTAAAAGAAAGAAAGACTGACTGACCACCTTAATATGCCCCAAATTTTGATTTTCTGCACTTTATGATTCTCATGTCTCTTCTAATGAATATAATAAAAGATTGGAATGTTCCAAATCTCCTATAGAAACAATTTATCATCTTTTAATTTGAGTAATGAGAGAACCACCCATTTATTATCTTTGCTTATTGTCATCATTTTTTTTTCGTCCCTTTTTTTTTTTCTTTTTTTTTTCCATACCATGTAATTTTTGCCCCCATTTATTATCTTTGCTTGTTGCATGTTTGTGTATGAAATTATTGTGTAGTAGTGCATTTGGATTTAATTTGCCTTTTGTTGTTGTTGAGATTATTTATGCTTGTGTGATTGCTAATTTGACTCTAAGCTGCTTAGGCTAGTAGGTGTTCATGATCTTTTAAAAATTAAAGAAAAATGTTGTAGTTTCTCAAAAATAATAATATTACAAATAGATTATACAAAATTTTTAAAAGCTTCACTTAAAGAAATAGTACATGGCAGCTCCTTTTTTTGGGCGGGAGGGAGGGGGGGGGGGTGTGAAGGGGCCAGGGCTAAGAATACATGGCCATTGGAAAATGAAAGAGTGAAAGGTCACAATAGATTTTAGTTGAAAATATTATAGAGTTTTTAAAGAGATTGATTGGATCAAAATTTGTGGTGGTGTGGCCTACTACGATATAGGGATCATTGGGCTTCGACCCCCAATTAATTTGTATGTTGTTTTAGGTATAGCCACAATGGGAGGTGCCAAGAGAAACTTGGCTAGAAGATGTTAGAGATAAATGTGTTGAGGTGGTTTGTTGCTAGGAGTCTGACTATCCGAAGAGGAGTTTAGATAGCCGAAGTACTCTTTAGGCATCCCAAGCTAGGTCACCTTGCTTAAATATTAGTTGACTATTTCTCACTTTCTCTCGTGTTTCTCTCCCCTGAAAAATGTTCCAACCCCTTTCACCGGCCCATTCTTCTTTTTTATACCCTTCTATTAATGGACCTGCAATGATGAGAGAATATTCTGCATTCATGTGGATCTCTCCACCTGCAATGCCTAGGTGGCCCTCTAGGTCTAGGCTATTGTTTCAGTGTGTCTAA
Source organism: Quercus aquifolioides (assembly GCA_019022515.1). Taxonomy (NCBI): domain Eukaryota; kingdom Viridiplantae; phylum Streptophyta; class Magnoliopsida; order Fagales; family Fagaceae; genus Quercus; species Quercus aquifolioides. Next base: position 46,572,972 of record CM032330.1, on the reverse strand, counting down.
TCTTGTGTAAGCAGGGAGTGGGAAACATTGTTCTATTGCTGAAATGGTTTTCTAGTAACTTAAGCCTAAGGGTGTTCATCAAATAGAACAACAGCCATTGTTCTAGCTCTCTTTCTCTCTCTTGTTCTTACTATCATCCTCCCTCACTTTTTTGGATCCCCTTTCTTGTTGTTCTCTTCCTCCTTTTATAGCCATACCCTTTCATCCTCCATCAATCTTAATCTTAGCTAGATTTAGGGGGATACTTGTCCCATCAGCCTCTTGCCTTGCCACTTCTTGTTCATCAAGGAAGACTTTTGAGGGTGTTTTTACTATTTGAGCCAGTAATTCAACATTTAATGTGGCTGACATTAGGTGGGGGAGCTCATTAATGCGGTGGTGACTATTACATTAGACTCTACATTTTCTTTGACGTGTTCCTTCAGAGAGAAATGAATGATGGGTAGCCCTGGGATAAAAAGAAGGTCACTCCTCAGATAATCTTCAAGTCCTTGGTAAAGGAGGATTCTTGGGAACACCTCGGCAATGAGCCCTAATGGTCCCCAGGGGAAAGTGGGTACTACGGGTTATCTTGGTAATTATGGCCCAAAAGTCCTCTTTCAATTAGAGGTCCCTCTTATCTCTTGTTGGACTCTAGGCCGAGTCCATTCCATCTCCTTCTCGAGATTAGGTCCTCAGGGCAGATTTACACCCCCCCCCCCCCCCCCCCTCTCACCAATAATAATGCAGCATTTTTTTATTAGAATTTATGAAATCTCTTTCTTGAATTTTATGTTGCTATTGAATTCAATGAAAGTTAAAACAGTGAGCCAAAAAGTGTTTATTTCTTATTATAATTTCATGGACATTGATTCATGGATATCCCTTATTTGGATAAGTATAAGCCCTGACGAAATACTAGTTTGACATTAGTTTCCAAAACATTCTATCATCATATCAAGGAGATAATACAAGCCTAGAAAAGCCACTAATTTTCTGGAGATTAAATTTAATTACATTTTAATTAAAAATACGTCAATTAATAAACTAAACTTTTATAGGTTACACCCCATACTACATTAACTAACTCAAAAGGACAACGACAATGACAACAACAACAACAATAACAACAACAACAATAACAATAGGCCTCTTTTGTTTGAGGACCCTTTTACATTGCCAGGAAGTAAAGTATTTGTAAAATTATTTGCTAGATTTCAAATCTTTTCACTTTCTTCTTCACAAGCAACATATAGACATTTCAAAGTCTTTATTTTATTTTATTTTAGTTTTAAAAAACAGGTCGGGTAATGGGTTAGTTAGGTCGGGTTGGGTCAACTCATAAAAGAGGGATCAAGTCATTGTTCAACCTATTTTTGCTCTAGGTTACAAATTTTGGATTTGAGTTGGTTATTTTTCCTTTGAGTTTAGATCGGATCCAAATTTACCATGTTTACCTAAGTGTGACCTTTTACAATACTCATAATAAATAGATCTAGCACTATCGAATTTTCTTGAATAAAAAAACTGCTAGGGTTTATGCCCTAAAATCCAATTTATTGGCATGTTATAAATAATTAAATTGTTTAATTATATGAGACTATTTGTAAATGAACTAATTGGACATTATCATAGTCCTTGAGATGCATTGTATGTGATTTAGTTATAGAAGATATAAATCCCAAGTTCCTTGTAAACTTAAAATGTAGTTCGTAGTCGATGATGAAATTGGGCGTTTCATCTGCGAAGACTATAACATATAAATTAAGATGGTTTGTCTTGATCATGGAAGTGGAGACTTCTAGTTGATGTGTTGATGTGTCTTAAGTGTGTAAGACATATTGAACTAGACCGTTGTGAGATTAATTATTCAATTAACAACTGTCACCTGAATAATAAATCTCACGACTTCTAATTTCATAGACTCTCAATCTTGAGAGGATAGTGAAACCGATCATAAAATGTAGGTTACTTTGATATATCAAGAGTGAAATCTAATTTAACGGTCAAAACCTTAGTATGTTGTGTAACTGCACGTAGTGTTGAGGGAACACGTATTCTCAAGATGGAATCCATAATCTCTTTCTATAGAAACACGAAATATCCTCTTGAGATAAGTTTAATGGGAATAGGTTATTCAAGGCCGACCACTTTAGTAAAGATTACTAAAGTTTATATTTATTGAAATTAGATTTCATAAATATGAATAACTAAAAGATTAAACCGGGGACTCAATGAATAAAATAGTTGTTTACAAAGTGATAGTTTATTATCACTTTGTTCACAATGGATATTTCATGGATGGGTCAAATGATATCATATTAGAGTCTTGGGATATAATTTATTAATAAGGCGTAAAGTGCAATTATATTTCCATAGTGATATTTTTTATATAATTAATGGTAACTTTGGGCTTATCAAGAGTTTACAGATAAGTCTGAAACCCATTGGAGCTAGAGCCTTATTAGTCCCCATGGTCCCATCGCAAGCCACACATTTAAGCCCAATTAGGCTAGCCCAAAAATGCTAACCCAACTAAATAATCAGTTTTTATTTAATAAGAGTTATTAAATAAAGTAACTACTAAGGCAGTTAAAAAGTACGTATGATTAAAAGAAGAGAAAACAGTTTTTTCTCACAAGTATTTTTTTAATACACTTTTCTTTTGGAAAATCAATGTACTTAAGAACTGATTGAGAGACCACTCATCTTGGGCATCATGTGGAATTGTGATGAAGATTGAAGGTATTCTCAAGTCTTGTTTTTTGAATTTCACTACATCAAGGTACGCTTTCTGTTCTTTTTTCTAAAATTCAAGGTTATATGTTATCTCTTATGAATGAAGTAGATTCTTGTGTTGCTTCCGCTGTGTGTTTTGTATGAGATGTAAAACCAGTTTTTCAAACAAAATCATGTCAACATTTTACCCTGTCACACATGAATTAACCACCAATTAAATGTAATTTTGAGGTAGAACCATGATCTTTGAGGTAGAGTAAGAGTCTATAATACATTAATCAATTTCTCAAAAGAAGGGGGGAAAAAAAAAAAAAAGTCTATAATACATCATGAAGTACGTGGATCCCAATATAAGATAAGTGCTAGCTGATGTGGGGACTATGGACGATTGCATTATTGTCTATTTCTAGTCATATTAATATGATGTCCGTCCAATTACCCGACACCATTACTTTCAATATAGCAACAAATTGAGTGAAAGGTGGCGATATGTGCTTCTTTAGTCTTGATTGAGACAAAGATGTTTTGTTAGATTTTGCAATATACAAAAAGCATGGGACCATTGTCAAGTGGCTCTACGTCTCTTAAAAATTTATTTGGATGCTATATTGATAGCTACTTGTTCATTTGCCTTCAATTTCATAGCAAAAAGTGAGAAAAAGGTGGCTTGAACGGGGTTTGAAGCCTATGAAATACGGACTCTGGATAATCTACTTTTGTTTGTACAGACCAACCAATTAATGTGAAATTTTTGTTTGAACCTATGTCTTGTGTAATTATTTAGTACTTTCGAAATATAGCAAATGCTTACTATTCCTCTCAAATGAATAGCTAATAGTGGGATCTACTATTCATCTTAAATGGAGAGTATATATTTATAGTGTTTTTGAAGTATTGAATAATTAATCCTGTGTCATATGTGCCTATTACATGGTCTAAGAAATTTACACTCTTTTAATATAGGCATGCATTAAGAAGAAATTAGGCTACAAGAGCCATTGGTTAGTAGTGACTAATGAGAGAAATGAACTATGACAAAGTAGCTTTGCTCATCAACATTAATAGGGTATTAGCTTCTTTTACATGTATTGGTCAAATTTCTTATGGATTCAAGCCATTTACACTTATTTAGAATGTTAGGTTCTAAAAGCTTAGAACAATTGGCAAATCGTGAACACAAACTTGTCTAGATATAGATCCTAGATTCTATAGGTATTATTAGACAATACTCAAGGTGATTCAAATCAAGATTCAAGAACAAGTAAGCTGCAGAAAGAAGATTTCAGAATTTGCCTAGTTCTACCGATCGAGAGACAGGCTCGATCGATTAAGAGTCATATCTGCAAAATTTTAATTAAGCTAAAACAGCAGTTCAAGCCCATTAAGGATTAGAGTTTCAGATCTACTTCTTCTAGTATATAAAGGAAATCTTTAGCACGCTTTTATAAGGCTTTTCAGAGAGAAATTAGAGTGCATCCTGTGCCTCTTTTGTAGATCTAGGGTTTTGTACCCAAAAGCTCTCTAAAGTCTTCTACTGGTGTTATTCCTTGAAGAATCTCAAGATCCAATGTTGTAGAAGTTGCTGCATACAAGATCAACGTCTAAGGAGATCCAATACCTTTGAGTGGAGTCTCAAAGTCACAAGCGGGTAAGCTTGTGTTGGTGCAAAGTCCAAAGAGAGAAGGAGTCTGTGGATTTAGAGCTTGCACGTGGCCGTGTCAGTAAGTTCTACATGTGGTAGTAGTAAGATGTTAGTGGTCTAAGTCTTATTGTAAACTTCAATTCTTTCTAGTGGATTTGCGTTTTTAACTTGAGGATAACTAGGTTAAATCCTCCCTAGGTTTTTTACCGGTTTGGTTTTCTTGGGTGATCATATCATTGTGTTATTTATTTTCCACTACTTTACATGATATGAATTTATTGTTTTAACCTAGATCTGAATAATAAACCTACACTTGGTTAATTAATTAGGTTAAACAATCTAGTTTACAGGGATCTAAAACCTAACATAGAAGGTACAAACAAATAAAAAAGAATGAAATATTCTATATTTTGCATGGATTTTTAAAGCTAAATGGTTAAAATCTTCGCTTATATTTGAAAGGATAAAGTTTAGTTATAAAATTGATTGTAGCCTAAAGCTAAAACCTCACTCGACAAAATAAAAATTACTACATATTTTGAAAATCGAACCATTGAATTGCTTGTTTTTTACGCTCTTAATACATATGTCAAATTTTGTGTCAATCGAATATTATTTACTATATAATCTATAAGTTTATATTTTATGGATAATTTTAAACTACAAAAACTTAAAATTTAAACAATTTACTGATGACATAACTATTAATTTTTAATTTTCTTGATATTTTGCAAGCATAGAGAATATAAGAAGAATATATAATCCAATAGTGGATTTATCAAAATTTACCTCTAATAAATAGATATTGAGTAAGGTTGTAGCCTAATGTTACAACCAATTTTGTAACTAAACTTTGTTCTATTTGAATGGTGTATAGCATTTCTGTATTTCATATATAAAAAACATCTTTTTTTGAATGAAAAAGTATTAATTTTATATGTTATCATTTATTTAGTCACATATATGTTCTCCTTCAATTATCAAATAGTTTAAATTGTTCGAAAAGCCTACCATACTATTTAAAAAATCGCCAATTACCTATCAATTTATCTAGTAGCCATCTTATAGTAGTTTCTGTCGTATTCGAACATATTACATACTATTTTATTATAGTTTTGTTATAAATTTACTTAATTTTGAGTCCAGACTACCATCGTATTATAGTTTATCAATATTGTGAAGTTTTTTATTTTTTATTTTTTATTTTGGAGAAGAATCAATATTGTGAAGTTGATTTTACAAATAAATTGCGATCAAACTTATATTATATAATATTTAAATTAATTAACATATATGATAAGAAAATGTATATAGATGAATAAAATGAATGAGAAAAAGATAATATTAACAAATCGGGACAATCAATTTTTCTTCATAACACTGGGTTTGCACACTCATATGTATAGTTAAGTTCCTTGATGTTCTTGATTAGAATTCTTACAATAATAATCAAACTAAATACCTATAATACTCTTTTTTTTTTTTTTTAGGGGAGTAAATTGAGGCTTATAATTGTGATTTTTATCTATTTATCTTATTATTTCAATCACAGAGAAAATGTAAAGAGCATTGTAATCCAATGGTAGTACATAGTCTCATTTATAAGAAGAACCATGGTGTAAGAATTAATTAGCCAATGTGTGTTAGGTTGGGTTGGTTTGAAAATTTCGTAGTCTAACAAGCTCAAATTAGGTTGAAAAAACCTTCAAATCCGCTCCAATTCATCCCACGGACAACCCTAATTAGAACCTACTTTTGTAATTACATTAAGGTGATTAAAAAATTGTTTCTTCTCTTTGGGGGCAAGAAATAAGATTAATTTTGAAGCATTCAAGTTTTTTTTTTTTTTTAGAGAGTTTGAAGTGTTCAAGTTTGTTTTTCAAATTGAACAATATTTCCTCTGTTTTAGTTTTTGCTTTATACACTTCCGTGATTACTGAGAGTGTTGCACTTACAATCTGCAGTGTGTTTTACTGTTGTGGAATTGGGTAAACAAAAGTATCATGCTCGCGAGAGTTATTTATGTATGTATGTTATTATTGGCTTAAGGATCGACTAAATAATAAAAATCATATGAGAGATAAAAAAGAAAGATTTTTAAAACATAAACAACAAAGAAAAAAAAAAAGTAAAAAGTTTAACCTCAATTAAGGTTTAAACTTTTTAAACTCATATTTTTATGCAGAACCCTTTGAAAACAAACATTATCCATTTTAATTAGCTCAAGATTAACACTAAAACTAATTTCCAACCCCTTTTATCTTATAAATAGGAGTAGTATTGGTTTGAAATGCAAAAAAAAGAAAAGAAAGAAGAATCTAAAAGGGAATAATCCGAAAAATATCTGGTGGAAAGTCCAACAGTTTTTTCGGAGTCCAAATCTTCTGTCTCACTTTTCCTGCTCCACTCTATACTCCACTAATAAATACTTGCCACGTGTTTACCTAATTAATTAAATACTACTATTAATTAATAACTGTAGTATTAATAAGTCAATAATGATAGTATTTAATTAATTAGGTGAACACGTGGCAAGTATTTATTGGTGGAGTATAAAGTGGAGCAGGAAAAGTGAGACAGAAGATTTGGACTCGTTTTTTCGGGAAATGAATGAAATGACGAGAGAGTAAAATATTCTATTAAAGGCATAAATTGGCTACGAAAAGTTTTGAGTGGCACAAAGAAAGCAAGACCAAAACTAAACCCAACTCTCTCGCTTGACTGCCACTTGTCATTAACCCATTATTAATAGAAAGAAGGAGAACCAGCTGGACCCCACAAAATTCACTCACCTTCCGTATATTCACACACACACACACATACTACTCTATATTCTTATTCTGTGCATTTATTTCTTTTGTGAATTGTGAGCAAAGAAAGATTTTCGAAGAAGAAAAATGACAGACACCACAGACGACATAGCGGAGGAAATATCGTTCCAGAGCTTCGACGATGACTGCAAATTACTAGGTAGTCTGCTAAACGACGTGTTACAGAGAGAGGTTGGTACTAAATTCATGGACAAGCTTGAGAGGAACCGTACTCTTGCTCAGAGTGCTTGTAACTTGAGGATGGCTGGCGTTGAAGACACTGCTCAGCTTTTGGATAACCAGTTGGCTTCTGAGATTTCCAATATGACTTTGGAAGAAGCTTTCACACTTGCTCGTGCTTTCAGTCATTATCTTAATCTCATGGGTATTGCCGAAACCCATCATAGAGTTCGTAAGGCTCGAAGTGTCGCGCCTCTGTCTAAATCTTGTGACGACATTTTTAATCAGCTTGTGCAGGGTGGAGTGACCCCAGATGAGCTTTATCAAACTGTTTGCAAACAGGTTTTGCAATGCCTTCTTTTGTTTTTTCTTTTTTTTTGGGTTCCGGTTGATTCTCTCAGTGTTATTGTTCTGTATTGCTGTACATGTTTTCTGAAAAACCAAAAAAAAGAAGAAGCTGTTTATTGATTCAAGTTTAGGGAACAATAATGTTAGAGAAATATCAAAAATATTGAAGCAGTGAAAAAAGATATGTTAATTAAGGAAGTTAATGACTTTTGATAGAATACAACGGAGGAAAAGAATCCATGTGACGAGTTCGGATTAAGGCTTTATTGTTATTGTTGTTCAATGCAGGAGGTGGAAATTGTTCTTACTGCACATCCCACACAAATTAATCGTCGTACTTTACAATACAAGCACATTAGAATTGCTGTAAGTTGTTTTTGTTGTTCATATATTTATGTTAAATTGTAATCACTGTTTAAGTTCCTTCCTTGTCTCTTAAGTCTTAATTCTAACATTCCATTTTGCTCAATTTCAGCATCTTTTAGACTACAACGACCGACCTGATCTGGGTGCTGAAGATAGAGAAATGCTGATTGAAGATCTGGTATGCTTTCTTTGTCTTTGTCTTTGTGCCATTTATAGATTCAATCTTTTTGTTTGTAGATAAAGAGTGAAAATGTGGCATCATGTGAGTTATCAAAATAAATATAGCATGTGAGTTATATAGTATGGATTCAATTTTGCTTTTGTGTAGATGAGAGAGATAACATCAATCTGGCAGACAGACGAGCTTAGGCGCCACAAACCTACACCGGTTGATGAAGCTAGGGCTGGTAAACTACTCCATGCTAACAACTTTTTGATATTTCATTTTTTGTTTCTCGGAAAAATTGTGTGCATCTACAAGCTGCACTTATTGATTGTATTTATCTTAGGCCTGAACATTGTGGAGCAATCCCTTTGGAAAGCTGTACCTCATTATTTACGTCGTGTCAGCAATGCTCTAAAGAAGGTTTGTCTTCAAATTATAATTGGTAGCTACTGGATTCTTTGTAGGCACATATTTTCTTCCATACAGATTTCTTTCTTATTTGGTCTCTTCTCTTTTTCTCTTACAGCATACCGGAAGGCCTCTTCCATTAACTTGCACCCCTATAAAGTTTGGGTCTTGGATGGGGGGTGATAGAGATGGAAATCCAAATGTAACTGCAAAGGTGAGGCGTTCATCCGTGAAATAAATTCTCCTGCTTGTATGAGATAATATCTTCCCCATGATTAAGGAAGAGTCTTAGGTCAATGACAAATAATCTATCTTCCTTGAGGAAGAGTCTTAGGTCAGGAACATACGGAACAAACTTTTTATTTTTCCTTTGACCTTTGGCATATAATTCTGTCTAATGGTTTTATGTAGTTCTGAACTTTTTAGTTCTTGTGTCTTTCCTAGGAGTCTGCACTTCAGTCCTGATTAATTTTTCCCCCTCATATCACATCAGCTCTGTTTCATTGACTACTTCAGAAGTCATTGCTCTGATTAATGTGTGCGTATTTGTTTGGTCCTATTTAAATTTTATTGTTGGTGAACTTAAAGTGAACACCCATTGCAAGATCCAAGTTTCTTCATCAATTTATGAAGTTTGTGATTTCTTGGAAAACCACATAAGGTAGCACAAGCTATCTTTGCTACTCCATTTTTTAAGAGTACTTTGTCTGTAAAGAATTACTTCTATAAAAAATCTGTAGTGCTGATTACAAAGCAAATTTATGCTTAATATCCAACTGTAATTGCCTCCAATTTCATTTGGTGCTGTTCTAATGAGTACATGATGACCTCAAATGCATCTCTTTCTGTTTCTTCAGGTCACAAGAGATGTATCTCTTTTATCTCGGTGGATGGCTATTGACCTCTACATTCGTGAAGTTGACAGCCTCAGATTTGAACTATCCATGAATCGGTGTAGTGATCGATTGTCAAAACTGGCAAATGAAATTCTAGAAGAAGGTTTTGCATGTCTAAGTTCTTTTGAAGCTCTGATGTTATACATATGGATATAGTAATCAATTTGTTCCTTTTGACTCTAATTCAAAGTTCTCATCAGAAACTTCATCTGATGATCGGCATGAAAGTTGGAATCAATCTCTGAGCAGAAGTCAAATGAAGCTTCATAGCCAACAAGCTCCAGCCCTTCCAACTCAACTTCCACCTAGAGCTGATCTACCCTCTTGCACTGGTAAATATTTGATTATCTGCTTAAAATTATTTTATTTCGTTATTTATGCATATAATTCAATCACCATCCTTAAGGTTGATTCTTTTCTAGCGCTGTTGTTGTTATTATTGTTTTGGTCACTTGGTGACCATACTCACTCAACGTACCGCAAGTTGCAAAGTCTGTTATGAGTAGAATGCCAACTCAATCCAAAATGTAATGCTTTCCATGATGCTTATGAAATGCACCTACAGAAAGTATAATTCATGAAATGATATCAGCCCAATTTAAATTTTGATCAAAAGACTATGATTAATATTATCTGCTAAATCTTCTCTTTATTCACTCTATTGGTACTTATGATTCTTTTTTCTCTTTATATCTGTAAAATCCTTGTTTTTGTAAATTGTTTGTTTGAATTAGCATCGAATATAATTGTGAACAAATATTTAATAATTTCATCTTTGAATTTCTTTGTGTAGAATGCAGTGATGGTGGATCTCAGTATCCTAGACTAGAATTGCCCGGCACTGATTACAAGCTGCTGAATCGTCAGGTGAAGCGAATTCTAGGATGCTAACATCCATGCATGTTATTTGTTCGGCTATGTAGATTCTTTTTCCGTACTCTGCGTTGTAGCTAGCTATTACTTGCATGATCTCTATGATATTTGTCTCTTTTTGTAGGATGATCAGGGTTCTAGTTTGGATTCTTCGTTTCAGAATTCGCATCCTAATCTGCGCATGTCATTACCAAATGGAAATCCTGCTAATTCTAGCAGTGCACATTCTGTTGTGACACCACGGTCTGCTTCTTTTAACTCTAGCCAACTCCTTGCTCAGAGGAAAATATTTGCAGAATCACAGATGGGCAGGTCCAGCTTCCAGAAGCTTTTAGAACCAAGAGCCTCTCAAAGTCCTGGAATTGCTCCTTATAGAGTTGTTCTTGGAAATGTAAAAGATAAGGTATTGCTTATTCATTGGATGAGGCTTCCTACTTTTTAGTAAAATTTAAAATTTAAGTAATATGTGCAAGTATTTAATTATGTCCCATTGTTCAGCTTATGAAGACACAAAGGCGTTTGGAGCTTCTTCTTGAGGATCTTCCTTGTGAATATGATCCATGGGACTACTATGAAACATCAGATCAAATTTTAGAACCTCTGCTTCTGTGTTATGACTCTTTGGTAATCTCTCTCTCTCAAAAATTTATGAATAATCTTTTGATGGTGGTTTTATTAATATGGATATGTATATTATTATCAATTTCCAGCAATCATGTGGATCTGGGATGCTAGCTGATGGTCGGTTTGCTGACCTAATCCGAAGAGTTACTACTTTTGGGATGGGATTGATGAAGCTTGACTTGCGTCAGGTGTGTGTGTGTGTGTGTGTGGGGTTCTGGCTGCTATTTGCTTTGTTATCTGCTTTAACTGAATTTTGCAATGTATCAGGAATCTGGTAGACATGCTGATACGTTAGATGCAATTATCAGATATTTGGATATGGGCACATATAGTGAGTGGGATGAAGAAAAGAAACTGGAATTTTTAACTAAAGAGCTGAAAGGAAAGAGGCCACTAGTTCCCCTAAGTATTGAGGTATGGTGTTTAGATTGTACTTCACTGATCTGTTCACTGGTTTTGCAAAAGAAAATCTATATGGGATGAGGAAAAAAAAAAAAAGCCAGGCTCCTCTTGGTTGGGAAAAAAAAAAAAGAAATAAGAAAAATAATTGTATGAATTATTGTTTAAAAGCAACTTTCTTTTTCACTGTTCCGTATAATTTTAAAAGTAGTTCATCATTGTATGAGTGAAAGAATAGTTTGGGGGGTATGTCTTGGTTCTCTAGTAATAAGTTTATGAAAGCCTTATGCATGATTATATGCATCATGTAATGCCTTACTGGGGACTCCAAAACCTTATGTTATTAAAATCCTGAACTAAGTTAGTCTCTGATTTATGTAATTTTCCTGATAATTTCTGGTCAAAGATATATCATTTGCAATAATACATATAACCTGGCATTTTACTTATCTCCCCTCCACCCCCCCCCCCCAAAAAAAAAAAAGTCCTATGAAGCAGTAAGGGAATAGTTTTGGGATATCAAAACTAATATTTATCAAAGTGTGTTGACTTCAGTTGACAAAGGTGTATAAACACAACCGTAATAACAAAACTTTAGTCCCAAAATTTTTTGAGTCGTTTATGGAATCTGTAACAGACTAATTGAGTTTGGCTACATGTGTGACCACATTTGTAGAACTTGGTTTATGTGAGTTTAATAAGATGGGTTCAAGTTCAAGTTACTCCTAATGTAACTTCTCAAATATTACACCCTTTGGACTTTATTCAATGATATTTGTGCTCTCCATCTCTCTCTACCCTCCCTTTCTCTCTGTCTCACCCTATTCAAAAATAATATTCTCCTCCGTTTTGGGAAAATGACAAAAAATGTGCAAAAAGTGAACAAGTGACCTGTATTCATATAGTCATGGTCCTTGGTCCACTTCCTGCAGTCCAGTCATCGAGAAATATAAGCTGTTTCCATCTTGAAAATCTTCACTCCCGTAATAAGCGAGAAATCAGCTCACACATTTTTCTGTGTTCTGGTCTGAAGGATTTCCAATCCCATCAAAACTCAAATATCCATGATTGTAGAAGTTGTCCAGGAATGGCGCTTGGTGTTAGAACAGCTTGTTGTTACCTTCTCTCATTCACCATTTCGAATGGAAGCTTCCCAATGGGATGACATTGGAAGAGATTGACAAATTTGGTTTTATTTAGCAGGAGACCTTCCCACATGTTGCCATCCCAAGGGTGATTTCCAAAGCTTGAAATCTCCATTGCTTTGAGAAAATTTTACTTCTATATCTGTTCTTCCATTGCCTATAACAAAAGTAATCACAACTAATCCCTATAAAGAATCCTCCAAAATCACCCAAAAACCAAAGGTCACTTCCAAACACCATACCCGCAACTCCTAATCACCCAAAATAACCTCATCCACCATTCAAAAACTTAGATGAAATTAAGGCAGAATTCACACTGTGAAAATGGCATTGGCATTGGTGACCTCCCTAATGGAGCAAGATTACCACCACCACCTATTTTGAATGAAGAGTGAAGAATGGGGATGTGTTGGTAAGGGATTTAGCAGGCCCTGTAGAACTAATATTTCCCTCAGTACCCTTTGGCTTAGAACTACATAAATATCACAAGTTTGTTTTTGCCGCTAATAAGCACGAATTGAGCATCGTTTTTCATTGTGGCAGTGTTAAGAACATCTGACCATAGTTCTCAGAACTGGACCGGACCGGGAGGTCGGACTGTGAAAACCGGGAACCGGGATGAAAACCGGTTTTTTAAGCATAAAGAACCGGGCATATGTGGCAATTCCGTGAACCCCTAAAACCGGGGTTGGACTGCACGAACTGGTGGCAAGAACCGTGTGGTCCAACCCCTTAGCAATTTTATTTATTTATTTTTATTTATTTTTTATTTTTCTATAAAAACAACTTAACACAATTTTATTCTACTTAATTAAATTATCCATCTCTTACAAGGAATAAAAAAAATTATAATTAAAATCCTTCAAAGATATTCAACTTTACTTCAAAAATTAATCATAAATTTTAATGTTTTCGTGGTTATTATTTTATTTTATTAACTTTCTTATTTAATTATTAAATATATGCTTGAAAATCATTAAATTTCCCTCACATATATAGATATATTAGTCAATTTTGCTAGTTTTATAAATTTAATATCTATATTTAGGTTTTAATTAATTATGACGTCATCACGGTTCGACCCCGGTTCGACCTCAAAAACCTTGAACCTCTCCCTTTTACGGTTCAATGAATGGTCTGAGTCTGAAAACCTTGCATTTGACTTGAAGGAGCAAAGGGTGGAGAGGGACAGAGGGAAAAAAAAGGAGAATTTGGTATTGAAAAAAAATTGATGTGGACCCCTGTATTTCTCAACCTTTGGATTTAGTGCATACCAATGGTATTAAAATGGTGGAACATTGAGAAGTTATATCAAGTTTAACTTGAACCTATCCTGAATTTTATATGAAGTCATTAGTTCATAAAATGCCATTACATCTCTGTTGGTCCTTAGTATGTGTGACCACAAATAGCAGTTTCTTCATGACTGTAGATATGCCTTGCTGGTCATGCTCACAAAAAACTCATTGAGGTACAATATGGAGGTGTGACTAGATGTATATCTTGTATTTCATCGTCAATTCATATTAATTGATTTTCTTTTATACTGATACAGGTCATAATATTCTGCTCTTAATATTACATTCAGTGTACTTTGATGGGCATATGAGTGACTTATAACCAGTTACCTTTAAGACAAGTTAATATTAGTTTCTTTGGACTGGTTTGTGAAAAATCTAAATTGGAGGCTGAACCTGAGTATGTTTACGACTTTCAGACTTGTATTACTAAAACTGACGGAGGTCATAATCTGTGTTAAGGGCCATAAAATATTGAAGCTATGCATGATCTGTTCAATTAATTTGGCCTGAATAATTTTTAATTTTTCCAATTTTCAACTGTGGGATATTGGATTATGAGTTTTCTGCCTCAAAGAAATAGAGAATGGGTGGGGACCTGTTTAGTTGGGCTTATTTTCATATTAAAAGGGAATGTAAAGCTTTTTAAAGCATCACAGTTTTTCAAGGTACAACTGTACTTTACACAGTAAAAAAAATAAGTTGATGAAAATAAACTCATCCCAATGCACACCAATAGAGAATTTACTGTCATCGATAAATTATGCACTTTGTGTATTGGCACTCTGCTCTAGTTTTTGCAACCTTTTGAGATCTTGGGAGTTTTTATGATGAATGCAAAGCAATTGTTGCTTTTCTGTTATTTGCGTTTGGTTGATTCGTAGACCTGTTCTCACTTGGGTCTTTTCCAGGTTGCTCCAGATGTTAAAGAAGTCCTGGACACATTCCGTGTAGCTGCTGAGCTAGGGAGTGATTCACTTGGAGCCTATGTGATTTCTATGGCTTCAAATGTATGATTAACTGCTTCTACTTTTATAATTAGATATTGAAGCTCATTAGTCAAAACCAAAGCTAAAAAGACTTCTTCAACAGTTTTTATTTTTTATTTATATATATATATATATATATATCAGTCAATTTAGAATTAATAAAAATGTTTGGTAATTGGCAGGCGAGTGATGTCCTTGCCGTTGAGCTGCTGCAGAAAGATGCAAGACTTGCTGTAAGTGGGGAATTGGGAAGACCTTGTCCTGGTGGAACGTAAGTTTGCACCCCTCAATTTTGATTCAACTCCAATTAAATTTGTTTTGTCTAATCACATTTTTATTGGAATGTTTGGATGCACATGAAACAAAATTCTACCATTTGTTTTACTTTCCATTGTGAAAGTTAGTCTAATTTGTATTATGGAACCATTGATTAGAGTTTCACAGAAATGATGTCATTTCCATTCATTTTATCATTCTTGGTGATTTATGTATATAAACACACAACAAAGATGTGTGTCTAAACACCCGAAAGTTGATCATTTTATGGTAAGTGGTCGAAAACGAATGGCAACACTGAATCATATTGCATGTCGATTCAAGCAAGTATCATCTCTTTGGCACAACACAATTGCTGTTCATACTAGCCACATTTATTCTCAAAATATTTGTATACATCCTGGAATAGGCTGCGGGTGGTTCCTTTATTTGAAACTGTGAAGGACTTGAGAGCTGCTGGATCAGTTATTAGGAAATTATTATCAATCGATTGGTACCGTGAACACATCATAAAGAATCATAACGGTCATCAAGAGGTATTCATTCCAAAAATGCATATAACGATTAAGTTATAATAAATTTCCCAATGAATCTTTGAGGAGAACAGGAAGTTATTGTGGACAGGTTATGGTTGGTTACTCCGATTCTGGTAAAGATGCTGGGCGTTTCACTGCGGCATGGGAACTTTACAAAGCCCAAGAAGATGTTGTGGCAGCATGCAATGAGTATGGTATTAAAGTTACTCTGTTTCATGGGCGTGGAGGGAGTATTGGTCGTGGTGGTGGCCCAATGTATCTTGCCATTCAATCCCAACCACCTGGCTCTGTAATGGTGAGTCATCTATTAAATTTAGATATTGGCAGTGCTTCAAAATATTCCATTCTTGTTCTCCAATTAGTAGTAGTATATATCTTGAATTTTAATCTTTACAAACAAATAAAAAACATGAAATCATGATTTAATTGATAAAAAAAAAGATGCAAAATACAAAAGTCTGTACTCCAGTTTGCTTAATTAATTTTTTTGGATTCTATTTCAAACTTGATTTTTTATTCCAAGTGTTTTATATATCATTTAATTGTCCAAATTGGAACTTGTGTAAATGTTGTTTTGGATTTTAAGTTATTACAAACTGCTATTTAATTACCACGAATGTATTTGAAATAAAAATATACAAGTTTGTTATGGTATTCAGTTTTTGTGAATTTTTCCAGTAAGTTTCAGTAATCAGTTTTTTACAAATTGAGTGCTTATATTATTATCTATTGATTTATATTTGAGAATAATATCTAATGGCATTGTTGAATGATCTGCAGGGTAGTCTTCGGTCAACTGAGCAAGGAGAAATGGTAGAGGCTAAGTTTGGGCTGCCACAGACAGCTGTTAGACAGCTGGAGATATACACAACAGCTGTGCTGCTTGCAACCCTACGCCCCCCACAGCCACCTCGAGAAGAAAAATGGAGAAATCTGATGGAGGAGATGTCAAAAATTAGTTGCCAGAATTATCGAAGTGTAGTGTATGAAAATCCAGAATTCCTTGCCTATTTCCATGAGGCTACACCTCAAGCTGAGCTTGGTTTCCTAAACATAGGAAGCCGTCCAACAAGAAGAAAGAGCTCTACAGGTATTGGACATCTTCGTGCCATACCATGGGTTTTTGCATGGACCCAAACGAGATTCGTTCTTCCAGCTTGGCTTGGAGTTGGTGCAGGGCTGCAGGGTGTTTGTGAGAAGGGCCATACTGATGACCTAAAAGCAATGTACAAAGAATGGCCTTTCTTCCAATCTACCATAGACCTTATAGAGATGGTTTTAGGGAAAGCAGACATTCCTATAGCCAAGCACTATGATGAAGTCCTTGTGTCGGAGAGCAGGCGAGAACTCGGTTCCAAACTAAGGAGGGAGCTTTTGGCAGCAGGGAAGTACGTGCTGGTGATTAGTGGGCATGAAAAACTGTCTGAGAATAATCGGATCTTGAGGAGGCTGATAGAGAGCAGACTTCCCTATCTCAATCCCATAAACATGTTGCAGGTGGAGATACTAAAAAGGTTGAGATGTGATGATGCTAATCATAAACTAAGAGATGCATTGCTTATCACTATAAATGGAATTGCAGCAGGGATGAGGAACACAGGTTAAACAAGGCCTCTCTCAAGCTCTTGGATATACAACTAGTCAACTGAAACACTTTCACCTTTTTCGTATTTTGTTTATATCTGAAAGAGGCTGTTATTTGATGGCAGAATTAAATAGGCATCATATCTGTATTTGTGATTAGCTTTTGCTGAACTTACACTGAATTTGGTCACTTTATTGGTGAAAGGTGTTATTATCTCTTGCAATGGGTTTACTCTGGACCATGCTAGATTGTTGTTTTGATTTTGTTGGTGTCATCTTTGTGAATGGGATTTTGTTTGCCTTAATATTAGCAAATATAGTATAATAACTCCACTGACCACCAAATGAGATGTGGCTGCAGATTTGGGATATAGGCATGATTGTATAAGTAAATTGGAGAAAATGGGCTTTTACCCTTATTTTTAAAAATATCTAGTACAATGTCTATGTTTTGAAAATATATAGCAATATGGCCCTATTTTAAAACTCGATTTTCTTAAAATCGAGTTTTAATATAAAACTTGAGTTCCATAAATTTTTTTTTTTTTTTTGATTGCCTATAACTCGATTTTTTACATTGAAACTCGATTTTGAAAAAATCGAGTTTCAAAACAGGAACATGCCCCTATGTAGTTTCAAAACATGGACATATTGCTAGATATTTTAAAAAATAAGGGCAAAAGCCTATTTTCTCCAAGTACATTTGTTTGTATTATGATATTATTATGTATATAGCAATGCTGAAAGCCTGAAACAGTGTAGGAGTAGTAGGTATAGGTGCACAATCAAAGATTGTTGGGTAGTGTTAGATCTAAGGGTCTGTTTGGGATTCGTTTATTTTGCTGAAACTGAAAATTTTTTGCTGAAAGTATTATAGATAAAGGTAAAAGTTAGCTGAAATAGTATAGTGAGACCCACGAATAGTTTTTAAAAGTGCAGTTGGACCCATAAATAGTAGCAAAAATAAGCTAAATAATAAAATAAGTTGACTTTTTAATCTGTAGCCAAATGCACACTAATTTGATAGGTCAAGAATGTATTGACCCCTTTGGTAAATTAATCAATTAATTAGCCAAGTGAATTAATTAGATTCAATTTCATGCAATAAACGTGGTAGCACAAACAAATCACCAACTAAGTTAAACGTAGCGAAAAATAAATTTGATATATGTGATTTGTTTACGAAAGGGGAAAACCACCAAGGCAAAATCTCACCGGATGAATTTAAGGTCACCACTTCCAAGAATCCACTATTATTAAAACAAACAGTTATAAGTAAAAGGAATCTCAGTACCTAATACCAATCTACAGTTGAACCCTTACACAAAACTCCACCGGGTGAATTTAAGGTCATCACCCCTGAGAATCCACTATTATCAAAACAAGCTGTTACAAGTAAAAGGAATCCTAGTACCTAATATCAACCTACAGTTGAACCCTTACCCTAATACCGAATTGGACTTGTAATGTAGCGGTAATCTCTCATTTCAATGTACGGCTTTTAGTACGTGACTAACCAATGATGCACGGATCTTAGTACGTGACTAACACACCAACTTGAGGAAGATGTTGGCTGCAAAGTTCTTCAGTTCATCCAATAATGAAGATCAAGAAGTTCCTTGGTTACAAAACCCTTGGCGCAAAGACGCGGTAGCTTCTTGAGAGAATATGATGAATTAGGGCAAATTGTCTCCAGTCACAATATGCATCTATAATCACTTTGCATCAAGTTGCATCATCATATGACAACCCTTAAAATAATCTTTATATATGTTTAGGGTTGTGAGAAAAGAAATCCTACACAAATACACATGGATATGCGTGAAATCATATCTGAAAATTCTAATTTCGTAATTATCAGCAGATACAGCTTCTGTTGAGCTGCTGTCGAGTTTCAATATTAATCCTCGATAGATATGATTCTGTCGAGCTATCTGTCAAGTTTTAATGAACAACACTTCTTCACTTGTTTCTTGGACAGATTTGCATGGGTTCAATACTAAACTTGAACTCTTGTTCCTTGAAGTACTAAACTCATCCTAAATCTACCCAATTACAAGTAAAGTGCATTTTATCAAATGATTAGCCAATTTACATAACATATGTCTTTAACAATTCTCACATATGTCCTAACATAATTGTTTCATCGTGATGCAAAATTAAGCTGTGAAAATGTACCATGTAGTCAAGCTTTTATTTTGCTTAGGAGTTTGGGTGCCAAAGCATTTTGCTAAGCATTTTATAGAGTTTCTGTACATATACAAGCCTCAGTAATTTTTCAATAAAACAAAATGTGAGAGGGTAAAAAGACGAAGAAGAGGAAGGCAAAAGAGATGCCACTTTAGCTATTTTATTTTGCTAAAATGGTGTTTTGCTGAGCTTGGTGGGAAATGTTTTAATTTATAGAGCATCGGTATATGTTCATTCAAAAATTTCTGTTTATTTTAGTATAAAAATTTATTTTTTCTATTATACACAATCACTTTTCAAAATATTTCACATTAGATTATCTATTTTACATTAAATTTATTGAAATATTATTTATTTATCAATTTTTTACTATTCTTCCAAATCATATCTCTCTCTATCGTATTCTTTATTATTTCTTTATTCATTTACATAGCAACATTAGTCTTGTGTATATTTACCTGATTAATGTAGTAACAATGAAAATTTGTCACTTTTACCTCAACTGATATGAGTGCTTTTTGGGATTGGATATGTAAAATTGACCACTTTTTCTATTTTAGATTGGTTGACCTGAGTGCTCTAATTTTGAAAGTCTGCCGAGGTTCACAGAATATCTCTCTTATCTAGCATGTCAAGGTTGCTCTTAAACTGCTGTAATTGTAGGGGTCAGATATGTCAAGTAAATTCCATATGGGGTAAACACTACCGTATACACTACTACCTAATAAACGCTACTACGTACTCTGCTCTTTAACCCACTAATGGTAAGTTGTACAGGGAAGAACAAATATTATTGCACACTACCTAATAAATATCACCATGTACACACTCCGTGTAAAGTGTGGGCATCCTTAAAAACACAGGGATTTCTTACTCTGCAAAATGTGGACATTGTGTAAACTAATGTACATCAAGTAGTAGTGTGAAAAAACAATTATTCGTACAAACAATAGAGCATTGATTATTATACACTGGTGTGTACGGAATGTGTGCACCACATTAGTTAAAATTATGTTTTCGAAACCAACTTCAAAGACTGTCTATAAATGTGTGCAACTAGCTGTATGAAACAAACATCGACCCAAGCAACATGGCCTTGAGCGTTTAAAACTCACCATATTAAGTTTAAAATACAAGGACAAGTAAACTTTCTTCATCGAATGACTACTGTGTAAAGTTCACAAATGTTTTTCTAAGCTTATTGATAATCTTTCAAACATTTTCCCCTACTTTTTGTTAGAAATAT
This sequence comes from Quercus aquifolioides, assembly GCA_019022515.1. Taxonomy (NCBI): domain Eukaryota; kingdom Viridiplantae; phylum Streptophyta; class Magnoliopsida; order Fagales; family Fagaceae; genus Quercus; species Quercus aquifolioides. The sequence goes on along the minus strand of CM032330.1, from coordinate 46,552,278 downwards.
ATTAGTCCAATAATAGGCTTAAACCCAATTTTACTTTGTGTATAAGACAAGTTATATACCTATACTACAAGTCTATTAACCATAATTAATATATGGCTAATCTAGAGTTTAGCTTACTATACATACCCATGTTGGGTTCATTATAACATATAATTTGTATTGCACTCTTATTATAAAGATGTAGACCTTAAAAATTTTCTCGGTAGATGTAGGTTGTTAGACCGAACTAGGTAACTCTCTTCTACTTTCACATTTATTTTAGCATATTAAACACTTTTTTTAATGGTCTTGCTATCTTTGGGAAGAAAGGGTTGAAAATTCAATCTATTTCCGACAAAGTGGATATCAAGAGAGAATAAAAATGAGCGTATGCATAGTATTATTAGCTGAAGCCTTCTTATTGGCTCTTCCATAAGTAGTATATACTCTGCTTCCGTACAAGTCAGTGGATGTTCTGTCGTTCTTTTTGTTTTCTTTCTTCCTTCCTCCTCTCTTTCCCCCCCACCTGATGAAGATAATGGAGGCTTAGTACGTATTGTGTATTGTAAACTCTATAGTGTCGGTCTTATCAGCCATTTGCTTTGCTGTCTATGCCAAAGGCAAAGGGGACGAGAAGAAAGTATGAAACTAGGGCATATATCAGCTGATGTAATATGAAGTGTAAAAGCAGTATGTCGCACAATCAATGCACATAGGAATTTAAAAGCGTGGCTGGTTAGTTGGATTACACTTTTCAGCCACGCACTTATATGGTTTGCAATTACAGTGACCAGCATGTTAAAATGGTGCTTAGATTTGTAAAGGCAGAATAACAACAACCAAATTTTAGTTCTAAAATTTCTAAAGTCAACTATTGACCCACAATAGATTAGTTAGAATTGATCACATGTATTTTGTTTTATCATTCTATTTTATTTGTAATTATATTTTCTATTACTTCATTAATTGATACCAAATTTTTATTATTTTTATTAATATTTTTGGTCTTTATCTACCCTGTTTTTGTTTTTTCAATTTGAATCAACTCAGATATTTTCATTAATTAGTGATCTTTCTCATCTCAATCGTCTCTCCTTAATCTTTTCATCAACAAGTCCACCTTATCAAAAAGTAAACAGTAACAACATATATAATAATCTCTTGTTTCAGATGTTTGTAATGACATTTGATTTGTTGTGAGTTGTTTAACTAGCTCATAAATTTTTTATTTTTTTTCTTTTTTGTTTTCTTGTTGGGAGAAAAGGGCAAGAAAGGATGACCAGAAGGACTTTCTTATTTGGACGTTGTCATAGTAGAATCTTATCTATTGGGTTTGAGAACCGATGAGTCATAACTATTCTCTCAACTACACAAGAACTCTAACGAGCATTGAGCTGGCATATCAATTCAATACCCTGTTTGAGGGATGAGATGAGTACTCTATAGCGTCACCAATTCGGTAGAGTGTATCATGGTCTCACATGGTATAGCTAATTGAAACCTGCATATTAGTCAGAATTTGTAGGCATAGCACACAGTGCATGACTATTATTTTAAATTCAAATTTTGCTCAAAAACAGAAACCTATAGCCGAGGCAAGCTGAGTTGACAGTTTGCCACCCCTAGTCTGACTCCGGGGAAGTCTTAGCTACTATAAATAAATGGATTTTATTAATGTGTGTCCTTAGGGCACACATTAATTTCTATTTTTGGAAAAAAAAAAAAATTTGAGAATTGAAAAAATAGTGACAATTTTTTCAATTTTTGAGAAAATATTTTCAAAAATAGAAAGGTTGTGCCCTAAGGACACACAATAACCAGACCCTAAATAAATAATACTGACATAACGTCGAATCCCTGTTCATACTTGCAAGCAAGAAATTACCACAAAAATTGTCACACCAATCCATCATGGAGTGGATACGTTTGCGCCCCCACCTAAAATGGAATCTGATGTCCTGAATCCATACGCTTGTCCCTGCATTCTATTTCACAATCTTCCTTTCCCGAAGAAGATGCCAAATGTTCTTTAAAGGAGATACCATGTCTGCATTTATGGAAGTGAGGTTTAATCAACCTGCCCGCAAAACCTACGATTGATTGAAGCGTCCTCAAGCAACCATAAATTGTTCCTTTGTCATAGTGGTTTCCAGCTTATTTCAAATCTAAATTCAAGCTCTAGTACCATAATAAGTGACTCATTCACTGCTTTGTACCGGACTGTCTTGTTTGCTACTTTTTAGTGGGAAGTCACTTCATTTCTTTTCTTGGATTCTGACTTCCATAATATTTAAAACATGTATTGGTTCATTTTTTTAGGTGCAAATGCATGAAACGAACTTAAGTGTATATTGGTGGTGCTATCCAGCCTAACATAAACATGTTATTGCTGCTAAGCATTTTAGAGCTTTCACAATGGAGCTAGAATTTTTAGCTTTTAGAGCATTTGCATCATTTTATTTATTTTTTTTTTTTTTTGAAGGTTTCATTTTACTATTTTCAAAACTGCTTTATTTATTATATCATATCATTTTCTATCATACTTAACATTTTAATTTTAATTTTCTTATACAACATATTAAAATAATATATCTACACAATAAAATATATTTTTGTCTCTCTCTAATTTATCTCTCTTCCTCCCCCCTCTCTCTTCTCTCTCAGCCACTCATCACCTCCATCACCACCGTGAAGACACAAAACCCTCAGCACAGAAACTCAAACAAACTCCAAATAAACCATCAGCACAGAAACTCAACCCAACCATCAACAACCCATCAACAACACTACCACCTCCCAAACCTAAATCAACCCAACCATCAACAACACAACCACCAATTGATCCACCCAAAACTTTCCAATCACCACCTATGAGACCTAAGCTGCGCAACCACCTGCCCACATCGCTGCACCACTAGACCCACGCTGCTGCACCTACTGCCCAAGTCGCTGCACCACCAGACCCACGCTGCTGCATCCACTGACCACGCCGCTGCCCACCAAAATCACACCTATTGAAATCAACCCACACTACAACACGACCCATAACCTCCACACGACCCACCACGTAGCCACCAACTAACCCACGCCATCCAAACCCACCACCTGACCCACGACCTGCCACCACCATCATCAACAAAACCTCCCACCACCATCATCAACAACACCACTTCCCAAGCTGTTGCACCACCATTATCAACAACACAACCACCACCCCACCACTGCTGCGCCACCTAAATTAACCCAGCAAATCACAACAAACCCAAACCCCATTGTAACAACCACCACACCACACCGCCACCACCCACCGACCCAAAACCCACTCCCACATAGATCACAACCCACCTGACCCACACGACCCAACACTAACCCACCGTGATCTCCATCGCTAACCACTGCAAAGCCACACAATCTTCACCCACAAACACAACAAAATTTTATGAAAATCGGATTGCTTAATTCGCTGCTGGGTAGCTCGATTTTGTTGAAGCTTGAAGGAAGCAGATTCGCCACTGGGAAGCTTGAAGGAAGTAGATTTTGTTGAAAATTTTGGGGACTTGGGTCAAGGAATGGTGAGTGACTCTGGCTCGGCTTGGTGATGGGGGTTCGGCCATGGTGGCTTTGAAGAGAGAGAGAGAGAAGAAGAAGAAGAAGAAGAAGAAGAAAAAGAAGAAGAAGATATTTGGAATAAAATATAATTTTTATGTTTAGAATGGTGCTATACTACCATCATAAATTTATGATGGTACTGTAGCATAATTGTAAAAAATTTTGGGATTGGAAGACCGAGTAATGGGTTGTTTTTGTGCCCTGATACTAAAATATACCAACATATGGCATATGGAAGATCGGATGTAGATGCTCTTAGCATCTTAAAATTTTACTTTTATTTATTTAACACACGTATTATTTTATTTTTTTACCACTTCGATGAAAATAATATAAAAAAAAAAACTCAATAAAATAATAAAAAATCATCAATCACAAAAACTTTAGCAACTAGCAACACCTACCTCCACCAGCCACAGTAGAAAAAAAATTACTTTTATTTATTTTAACACATCTAATATAAATTATTTTATTTTTTTACCACTTCGATGAAAATAATATTAAAAAAAAAAAAACTCAATAAAAAAAAAAAATCCATCACAAAAACTTTAACAACTAGCAACAACTACCTCCACCAGCCATAGCTACTACTGTGGCAACCATAGACCACAGTAAAAAAAAGAAAAAAGAAAAACACAACCTAGCACCACCAGCTACCGCCACCACCACTGCCACCACTAGCCATAACCCACCTATTGCCACAACCAAAGTCATCTACCACAGCCAAAATCCATTGCCACCACCATCAACACAAGCACACCACCACTGACCACTGATCTCAAAACCACACAAACTGAAAACCCAGTCAAATCTGAAACCCAGCCAAACCCTAAACTACACAAACCCACTACTATAGCCAAAATCCGCCACCACCAACCATACCACAGCCACACCACCACTAACCACCAATTCAAATCATCCAAAACCAACATAACCCAACCGCGCAAACCCAGCCAAACCCGAAACCCACCATAAATGCCACAACCTAGAGAGGCACAAGAGAGCAAAGTAAAGAGAGGGGCAAAGAACGAAGAGAGAGAGAGAGAGAGAGAGAGAGAGAGAGAGAGAGAGAGAGAAGAGGCTGACGGCTAGGTCTAAATGAAGAAAGAAAGAGAGAAAAACGTAGGGCTTGGGGATATTAAAAAAAGAGAAATGATATGTCCACAACATTTTTACAATATCTTTACAACAAATCCTAAGTGGCAGGTTGTTACTGGTTGTTATTGTTGGGACAAAAAAGTAATCTTAGTGTTAGGTTCAAATTTAAACCAATAACAGCTAACCACCTGTGATTTGTTGTGAAAATGTTGTAAAAATATTGTGGACGTAGCATTTCTCTTAAAAAAATTAAGTTTTAATATTTGGCAACCATCTACAGTAACGGCTACAAGGAACAGTTTACTATAATAGTGAGCCAAAAATATTTAACTATGGCACCATTGATGTAGGAGAGTTTTTTATATTTGAGGTGCTAAAATAGCTTTTTAGCAATTTTAGCACTATCAATATGGATGCTCTTAACTTAGTGATGTTTTCTCATCTCTCCTATGAACCTATACAGAGAACCTAAAATAATAATTTAGATTTTATATCTTTGTGAAGGTATTTCTTCACTTAGGTGAAGTTATGGACATTTATAGATTTACACGGTACTAGTAATGTAGTAGAACTACTTGTTTCTAAGTAAATAAATAAAATAAAAAATAAAAATAAAAATAAAAATCTAAGAATTACTCTATTTATAGGGTCATCCAAATAATTTTTCCAACTATCTTCATACAGGAACACAATCATGGGAGAGTACATTATAGGCCGTGTTTTGTCAAAGATTATATATTTAACAGTCAGTTTGCTTTGCCAGCAATAATATAAAATGTTTGGCTTTTATTTATATATATATATATATATATATATATTAAAAATAAATGTAAAAGAATGATAAGAACATTCTTATCAAGTGTGCTAAATGCTAAATTTTTAGCATTTAGCACACCAAACACAAAAAACCAACCTTCATCAGATGTTCCAAATCTCAAAACTTTTAGCATTAGTCTACAGTGCAATTTCAAATATGAGACGGTATGGTAACCATATTCTAAAAATTTTATTATTATTTTATTCCCTCCTCAAATATTTTATCTCTCTCTCTCTCTCTCTCTCCATGCCGATTGCTCTCTCTATCTCTTCCCTCCTCTCCTCTCTGTCTCCTTCACTGATCAAGCCGCTGCCATTGCCTCTGGTTTGAAGACTCCATTGCCGCAGGTTTGAAGCCGCCATCGCCTCCAGTCTGAAGCCACCATTGCCAGCTCGGTCTGAAGCTGCTATGCTGCCTCGGTTTGAACCCATCTCAACCACAGCCTGAAGCTGCAGTCACCGCTTGTCTGATGCGTATCTCAGCCCCGGCGTGAAGCCGATCTGAGCCACTATTGCCGATCTAAAGCCACCACCGCCGACAAAGAAAGCCACCACTGCCGGATCTTTCTACCTTTCTTACATGTTTGTTTTTATTTTTAATTTGATTTGTGGCGGTTGTGGCTGTGGGTATTTGGCTGGAATTTATTTGGTTTGTTTTGAGTTGTGTTTTGGGTTGTGGAGGATGCAGTGGTCGTTGGATGGTGGGCATTGGTTGTGGTAGTGGTTGTTGGTCATTGGGTGGTGGCCACTGCCACTCTTTGTGTTTTGTGTATTGGTTGAGTTTTGTGTTAATATATTATTTTAATGAGTTGTATATATTATTTTAATGTATGGAATTGAAGAATAAAACATGTGATGTAGGGTATATTGTAAAATGATGCGTTAAAATGATAAAATAGATTTTTTGATGTGTTAAAATGGCATATTTATAGATGTAAGGTTGAGTTTTATCAACCATCTTGTTGGCTTTATTCCGTGCCAATTTGCTTGTAATTTAGCACTTAGTAACCTTATATTTAGGTGGGATTCTTGTAAGGGTAGTGTGTGAAGAGAGTGTGAAGAATTGCTCAACAATGTGCAAAGAAGCAGGGACTCGCGGCTAGGACTTGCGGCTGACTCGCGACTTGCAAGCCGCCAACTGCTGCACACGTGAGAAGCATGCGGGGAGGTGAAGGGTCACGCCAGTTGTTGCACTACAGGACAAAAGTCCCAGGCTGGCCAGGCTGTTATCTCGCCACTTGCACTCGCGACTTAGACCAGTTACGAGGCCAAGCCGCCAATCAGCCCTGTTTGGAAAAAACTGACTCTTCGTATTCCAAACACACACCACTATATATAGACCCTTATACCCACGAAATGTAGAGAGCTTCCAGAGAGAATTTTGAGAGAGAAACCCTAGAGAAAAACAAGATTGCCCCATCCCCAATCTTCATCTAAGAGACTCTTCATATTCCTCTACTCTCTTCCTTTCCATTGATACATCCTTAAGAGGTTATTGACCAAATCATTTTCTCATCACACCCACGTCTGTGAGAAGGTATTTTGGTGCTAAGGGAAGCAGTTTGGAAGAGACCAATGGTTATTGGTTGATGCTATGGGTTATAACGGAATCCGGTAAGCTAGAAAAGAAAAAGGTTCAGCGCAACCTAGTTGGAGCAGGAAGCTTGGAGGGCTTAGGTATCTGGGTAGATTAGGCTTGGAGGGTATTGCTGTTCATGTATCCTAACTACATTTTCTAGTGGATTATTGACTACTTGGAGGGCGGCAGAGAGGTTTTACGCCGAGGGCTTCGGTTTCCTCTTCGATAACACATCACGTGTTGTCCTTGTATTTGCATCTCTCTTCCTTTATCTTTGCCTTTTATTTTCCGCTGTGGATGTGATTATAATTGGCTTAGATTGTTTATCAATTCTGTGTTTGGCTTACATTCATGTTCTGCACATTAATTGTTTGATAATAAGTTTGAATTGATAATTTGTAATTTGGGGTCTAAACGTTTAAGGGTGTTTTACACACATATTGAACATTCAATTGGTATCAGAGCGGGTGCACTCTTTGTGGTTTGATTACCTGAGTGCGATCCTAGACCCCTTGGCTATGGATGCTACTGTGAAAAAGGTCATGCTGAATTGTGGTTTAGATGTTTGTGATAATGACTCTATGAGTATGTTTGAAGGGTGTTCTAAAAATGAACTCTTATAGTTAATTAAATCCAGAAAACATGCTAGGATGTTCACTCACATGCTGAAATACTTTGAAAATAAGAACCACATCTTACACAATAGTTTATGTGAGTCTTACTCTTTGATTGAGAAATACAAAAGAAGAAATAGAACATTGTGTGAAAAGGTTAATAATCTGAAAAAGAAAATTCAATCTAGCAGAATCATGGAAAATAAAGATGAATTTTTGTTTGATAGTCAAGAATGCTTGTCTCATGCTTGTATGTTTGTGCACACCTCATTGAAGATTTTTAACTCATGCTTATGGTATCTTGACAGTGGATGTTCTTGTCATATGACAGGAGATAAATCACTGTTTAAGACTCTTAAAGAGAAAGCCTGTGATTATGTGACTTTTGGTGATGGGAGCCATGCTCAAGTTCTCGGCAAAGGGATGGTTGAAATACCGGGATTACCTCTACTGAAAGATGTGCTATACATCAAAGGATTGAAGGCGAATCTCTTAAGCATCACTCAAATATGTGATGGGGACTTTCTTGTCCAATTCTCAAAGAAGGGGTGCATAATCATTGATGAAAAAGGGTTTTTAGTCTTGGAGGGAAATAGGACTACTGATAATTGCTATGGAGTAGTTCCTACGACACCTATTTCGTGTAGAAGTGCTCGTGTTGATATGCTGAAATTTTGGCATCACAGGTTTGGGCATGCAAATTTCAAACAAGTATCTAAAGTCTCTAAACTTGAGGCAGTTAAGGGACTTCCAAAGTTTGGAAAGGTGGAGAAGACTATATGTGGAGCATGCCAAATAGGAAAACAAACAAAGGCAAGCCATCACAAGGTGAATGTGATTGCTACCTCACGGTGTTTAGAGCTTCTTCACGTTGATCTAATGGGGCCTACAAGAACTGAAAGCCTAGGAGGAAAGAGATACATTATGGTGGTAGTTGATGATTTCTCAAGGTACTCTTGGGTGGAATTCCTTAGAGAGAAGTCCGAAGTAATTGATAAAATACAAAGGCTATGCAAGAGACTGTAGAATGAAAAAGGAGTTCGCATAGTCAAAATCAAAACTGACCATGGGAAGGAATTTGAGAATGCTAAATTTGAAGCTTTTTGTGAAGAACATGGTATCAAGAAGGAATTTTCAACTCCAAAGACTCCACAACAGAATGGGGTGGTTGAAAGAAAGAACCGGGTGATCCAAGAGATGGCAAGAGTCATGCTGCTAAACAAAAACATACCACAAAGATTCTGGGCTGAAGCTGTGAACACATCTTGTCACATTTGTAATAGAATCTATTTCCGAGCAGGGACAAAGAAGACGTCATATGAAATATGGAGAGAAAATGAACCCAAGGTGAAATATTTCAGAATATTTGGGAGCACGTGTTACATTCTAAATGACAGGGAAAATCTAGGAAAATTTGATGCTAAGAGTGATGAAGGAATATTCCTGGGTTACTCCACAAATAGCCGAGCTTATAGAGTGTACAACAAGCGTACTAAGACGGTGATGGAGTCAATCAATGTGGTCATAGACGACACCATATCAGAAAAGGAAATTGAGGATGATGGAAAGGGGCACAAACTCAAGGAGAATGAGGATGATGATGATATGTCTCTAAGTGACGATGCTGAGAAAGAAACACCTGGAAAGGAGTCCACACCTCCTATATCAAGAAGAGAGACTAGATCAACACAAGAAATCTCAAGTCCACTCACACCTCCAAAAGTTTAAACCCCAATTTCTCGTGATGAGGAACTCTCAACTTCCAAGAAACCTTCATCAAGAGTGACTCTCAATCACCCATCAAGTAATATTATTGGGGATGTAAACGAGAGACTTCGTTTGAGAAAAGGACCAAGGTATAGTGCTAACCATGTGACATACAATTGTTATCTTGCTCAATTTGAACCCAAAAAATGTGGAAGAGACACTGAAAGATGAGAATTGGGTAGAGTCTATGCACCAGGAGCTACATCAATTGGTTAGAAATGATGTATGAGAATTGGTCCCAAGGCCTGAAGATACACATGTGATCGGCACCAAGTGGATTTTTAAGAACAAAACAGATGAAGATGGTGAAGTTGTCCGAAATAAGTCTAGATTGGTGGCTCAAGGGTATACTCAAGTGGAAGGCATAGATTTTGATGAATCGTTTGCTCCGGTAGCAAGACTAGAGTCCATTTGAATTCTCTTGTCCATAGCATGCATCATGGATTTCAAGTTGTACCAAATGGATGTGAAGAGTGCATTCTTGAATGGTTTTCTAAATGAAGAAGTCTTTGTTGAGCAACCAAAGGGATTTGAAGATCCTCACTTTCCGGGTCATGTGCTAAGATTGAAGAAAGCTTTGTATGGGTTGAAGCAAGCACCAAGAGCATGGTATGATCATCTCACCACTTACCTATTGGATCGTGGGTTCAAAAGAGGTCAAGCAGATCGAACATTGTTTGTTAAAAGGGATGAGAAATCCCTCCTTGTCGCTCAAGTGTACGTGGATGATATTGTTTTTGGATCCACAATTGATCAACTAGCTCATGAGTTTTCGGAGGAAATGAAAAGGGAATTTGAAATGAGCATGGTGGGAGAGTTGAACTACTTCTTAGGGCTCCAAGTGAAACAACGGAAAGATGGAATATTCATTTCTCAAGAGAAGTATGCCAAAAATCTTGTCAAAAGATTTGGCCTGGATTCTAAAAAACATACTTCTACTCCCATGAGTTCCTCTGCAAAACTAAGCATAGATGCAGCTGGTGTTGACGTCGATCCAACACTTTACCGAAGTATGATTGGCAGTCTTCTCTATCTCACAGCAAGTAGGCCAGATATTGCATTCAGTGTCGGGGTATGTGCACGGTTCCAAGCTGCTCCTAAAGAATCCCACTTAACAGCAGTAAAGCGAATCATTCGCTATGTCAATGGCACATCTGACTATGGGATTTGGTATACAAAAGATTCGAATGAGTGTTTGGCAGGATATTCAAATGTTGATTGGGCAGAGTGCATTGATGATAGAAAAAGCACTTCTGGTGGGTGCTTCTATCTTGGAAATAACTTGGTTTCATGGATGAGCAAAAAGCAAAATTCAGTATCCCTTTCAACGGCTGAAGCTGAATACATTGCAGCAGGAAGTTGTTGTGCACAATTGTTATGGATGAGAAAGCTACTGCATGACTATGGAATTTCTCAAGACACTATGTGTGTGTTATGTGATAACACTAGTGCCATAAACTTGTCAAAGAATCCAGTTCAGCACTCCAAATCAAAGCATATCGAGATCCGTTATCACTTTATTCGGGACTTGGTAGAGGACAAGACAGTATGTCTAGAGTTCATAAATACTGACAATCAAAAGGCAGACATATTCACCAAACCGCTTGATGGCCCGAGTTTTGAATCCTTGCGCAAGACAATTGGTGTTGGTATCATTCCTTGAACTCAATCTTCCATGAAATCTCATTGTGTTCTTGTTTGCATTGTGTTTCTTACTTTTGTCATCCTTGTTTTTATATTTTTTTGTTATTATGTTTTTGATCAATCTTTTACTGCTTTTGTGTCCAAAAAAAAAAAAAAAAAAAAAAAAAAAAAAAAAAATCCAAAAACACATAAAAAGTAGAAAATCCTAAAAGTTTGATCGGCTTTGTTAAGTCTTGTCTCAAAGCAAGTTTTGCCTTGTACCTTTGTACTAATGGCTTTGTGCATTTAACGAGCTTAGCTTGTCTCTTATGCACTCATATCATTGTGGAAGAAATTCTGAAATCTATGTGACTGTTGTAAATAGATCTTCAACCTTGTCATGAATGATTAGTGAATGGTTTTGTTGATCTTGAGACATGCATAGACTTGTGCCTATATATCTTCCCACTTTTATTTTATTGCTTTACTCAAAGAGCTCACCAAATGTAAATCTCCAAATGAAAAGAGATATTGAGTTGCAAAAGCTTGTCGCACATACTAGTATTTGACTAGGAAAAAGGGAAAGCGACCAAAATAAAATGTATGATGCTCAAAAAGCCAAAGGCTAATTCATCAAATTGAAATATTAAAAATTTCAGGCATCAATCTCACAATGAGATATGTTGATTCAAAATGATCAAATGATATGTTGAAATTGGAACCAAATGAAAAGTTTCAAAGAAATGTACTCAAGTTTTTGTGGGAGGTCATACATGCATACTTCTATAATTGAGATGGGTCACATTATCTAATGCTAGTTGTGTATGCCTTGATTGAATTGATCATTGAAACTTCACATTAGACTAAGGACTATCTCATTTTTGATACCCACACACAACACACAAGTCTATGTTCAATAAATGCCATATTCACTTGTGTGATTGTACTTGTTTAAATGTGTTTTCACAAGCTCAATCTTTGTTGATCAAACACAAAAATATTTTTGAGAGTTTTAGCTTGTTTTTGGAAAGTATTTTGTTTTTACAAAATTGTCAAAAATTTCAAAAACAGTGTTGCCCTGTTTTGGCGACTCAGTCGCGGGTTGGTCCAGTCACATGCCCCAGTCGCGAGCTCTCTCCGAGATTTTTCGTGGCTCACTGGCGAGTCTAGGTCTTAGTCGCGAAAAATACTTAGAGAATGTTTTCAAAATTTGAGTTTTTATGATTTTCGCGGCTCCGTGTGGCGATTTGTTCGCAGGTGGAAGGGTCCAGTCGCGAGGGCTACACAGAGATTTTCGCGGCTCACCTGGCGACTATATCGCGGATAGATATTCCAGTCGCGAAAAACACTTAGAAGATTTCTTGACAATCTTGGTTTCACAGTGTTTCGCGGCTTACCCTGGCAATTGACTGGCGACTTAATCAAGTCACGAAAAACGCGTGTTTTGCGTTTTAAGGTCAGTTTTAAAATCTTTTTCGATTTTTCCTTCGTACTTTTGTGACTGTTCATTGTCTTTCCCATTTCACTCTCACAAACACTCCGAGTATTTCTTTGAAAATTCTCAATTTCTGCATCATTTCTTCTCAAATCTTCAACAAAAAGGTATGGGTTTTCTTTCTTTCACTTCATACTTACTGATTTGAGCATTGTGTTCTTGATTTTTGAGTTGCTATTGTGGTTTGTGATTTATCATGTTCAAACATGGGTTTCTGATTTTCTGGTTTTATTGTGTGTTTGTGGTGGTTTGTTTACTGATCTTCTCTATCTTGTGTACCTATTGTGGTTTTGGTTGTATACACAAACTCATTGTCATGGTTTGAACCTAAATCTCAAGTGTTTAGGGTTTTCTTCATCATCCATGGTGTGAAATTGACACATTGCTAATAATGTTTGGTGTCTTGTTTGGTTTCTCTTGTTTGTGATAAACTGTTAGGACATATGTAGTTCACTCATTAAGAACATATGTCATTCTTTTATGTAATTGGCTAATCCTTTGACAAAACATACTTTACTTGTAATTGGGTAGTTCTAGGTGTTTTTAATACTTCAAGAAACAAGGTTTCAAGATCAAGTGTTGAAGTCATCAAGTCTGTCTAAGGAAAACAAGCTGATAGTGCAATTTCATTAAAGCTCGACAGCTGGCTCGACAGCTGCATCTATTGAGCTTAAAGAATGCTGTCTCAAGCCCGTAAGCTTGACACTTGCTCGACAGCTTCTCGACACCTCCTATCTGTCGAGATTTAAGAAATTCAGAATTCTGATCTGATTTCTTGGGTCCGTGAATATGTCTTTAGGTCTTCTTTTCTTCTAACCCTAGACATATAAAAAGATTGTTTTTAGGGCTGTCAAACAGTTCACAAGTTGCACAAGCATTGAGAAAACTCTGTTGAAGCAAATTGTGACCAGAGACGAAGTTCTTGCCCTAGTTCATCTCTTCTGAAGAAGTTGCTGTGTATTTGCACCTTTGGGTTTTGTGACCAAGCATCTTCTTGATCTTCATCGTGTAGGATGAACTGAAGAACTTTGCAGCCAACCTCTCTTTCAGTTGGTGTTGAAGTCGCGTACTGAGATTCGCACATTGGTTAGTCACGTACTTGGGAGCCGTGCAACAAAAAGGGGGAACTGTCACTACAGAACAAGTCCAATTGAGTATTGGGGTAAGGGTTCAACTGTAGGTTGGTAAGGTACTTGGGATTCCTTTACTTGTAACCGCTTGTTGTGATAATAGTGGAGTTTCGGGAGTGGTGACCTGAAAATGATCTAGTGGGGTTTTTGCCGTAAGGGTTTTCCCTATTCGTAAAAAAATCACCGTGTCATTTAATTGTCGTTGCATAATTAGTTTATTGGTGATTTGTTTGTACTTCCACACATTTTCATGATTAATTGATTAATTAATAACTTGGCTAGTTAATTAATTGGTTTAATCACAAGGGGTCATTCAGTTTGTGGCCTATCAAGTGGTATCAGAGCAGGCACACTCTAATTAGGTTTAATCTTTGCTGTGTTGATCCATTGACCCCTGTTTGTCATGGATAGAGGACAATCATTAATCATACCTCCTTTATTTGATGGCACTAACTATGCATACTGGAAAGTACGCATGAGAGCTTTCTTGCAGTCTTTAGATGAAAAAGTGTGGCAAGCTATAGAGATTGGCTGGACTAAGCCAAAGGAAGTGCCGGCTGATTGGGATGAAGCCAAGATCAAGGTGGCAAACTTCAATAGCAGAGCGTTGAATGCCCTATTCAGCGCAGTCACCAATGAGGAGTTCAAGAAGATATCCTCTACTAAAACTGCAAAGGAAGCATGGACCATCCTCTAGACAACCTATGAGGGTACAAAGGTTGTCAAGGATTCAAAGCTTCAAAGGCTCACAACAAGCTTTGAAGAAATAAAGATGGAGGAGGATGAGTCGTTCGATTTGTTCTATGCCAAGCTCAAGGACATAGTGAACTCAACCTTCAATCTTGGGGAAACCATTCCTGAACCTAAGATTGTAAGGAAAGTGCTCAGATCTCTACCCGAGAGATTCCATGCGAAGATTACTGTTATAGAGGAATCAAAGGACATTGACAAGATTCCTTTAACTGAGCCGGTTGGAAACTTGCAGACTTACGAGATAGGATTATCTATGAATGTTCAAATAGCGTTGAAAACACTATGAACGTTTAGACCCCCAATTACAAAATTACCAATTCAAGCTTTATATCAAACAATGTATGTTCAGAAAATGATAACAAGCTTATAACAGAATTGATAAACAATCTAAACCATAAATAATCACAATCACAGCAGTAATTAAATGGTAAAGATAAAGGGAAGAGAGATGCAAACACAAGGACAACTTGCGATGTGTTATCGAAGAGGAAATCGAAGCCCTCGGCGTAAAACCTCTCCGCCGCCCTCCAAGCGGTCAATAATCCACTAGAAAATGTAGTTGGGATACATGAACAGCAATAGACCCTCCAAGCCTAATCTACCTAGGTACCTAAGCCCTCCAAGCTTCTTGCTCCAAGAGGTTGTGCCGAACCTTTTTCTTTTCTAGCTTACCGGATTCCGCTATAGCCCATAGCATCAACCAATAACCATTGGTTCCTTCCTAAACTGCTTCCCTTAACACCAAAAGACCTTCTCACAGACGTGGGTGTGGTGAGACAAGGATTTGGTCAATAGCCTCTAAAGGATGTATCAATGGAGAGGAAGAGAGTAGAGGAATTTGAAGAGTCTCTAAAATGAAGATTGGGGACGAGACAATCTTGTTTTTCTCTAAGGTTTCTCTCTCAAAATTCTCTCTAGAAGCACTCTACATTTCGTGTGAAAGAGGGGTATTTATACTAGGATGAGAATGGAATGTGAAACGTCAGTTTTTTTCCAAACAGGGCATTTTGGCGACTTAACCTCGCGACTGGGTTGAGTCGCGAATTTAAGCCGTGAGCTAACGGCTTGGCCAACCTGGGACTTTTGTCCTGTAGTGCAACAGCTGGCGCGACTCTTCAGCTTCTGACATGCTTGGCACGTGTGCAACTTCTGGCAACTTGCAAGCCGCGAGTCACTCGCGAGATCTAGTCGCGAGTCTCTGTTTCTTTGCACAATCTTGAACATTTCTTCACACTCTCTCACTCACTACCCTTACAAATTTCCCACCTAAATACAGGGTTACAAAGTGCTAAAATACAAGCAAATTGGCATGGAATAAAGCCAACAAGATGGTTGATAAATTTCAACCTTACAATCTCCCCCTTTGGCTATTCCGTGACAAAACCCTAAAACAAACTCTAGACTTAACGCGTGAGTTGGGAACAGTTGGAAAACTCACTCATACCTAACTCTAGAATATGTGAAGCTTTTGAACCATAAGAACAAGTACTCTTGAAACACAACAACACAATAAGTTCATTGTATGCAGAAAACTTGAAATGTAAATGGAGCAAGCACAATGGAATAAAGCAATAAACCATGGCAAGAACAAAACAGGTAATCACTATAACCAAGTGATCACAATGCTCATTCACACTTGGAATGAACATCCGGACGTTCAAGTTGACAAACACAAGGCAAATCACTTGAATGACCAACACTCAACCAATGCACAATACATGAAGTATGTGCATCTAGGAAAAATCCTACAAGGGCATAAGAGTGACAGTACTTAGAAGAAAATGCATAACATTTAGATATAAGTACTGATTTAGCAAAGCACACAGGCCGCATAAAGTAAGGTACAAACCATAAAGCCTACAAAGTGCATAGAAACAAACCCTAAAAGCTTACAAAAGCAATATGGGTACAAAGGTCCAAACAAAATATAAAATACTTCCCTTAACATATCACTCCCCCTAACATGAATCATAGGAGCTGTGATGAGCTTGGAACATATATACCTGTAACCTGAAACACTTGCACAAAACACATTAGACCCTCAAGGTAAAGCAATTAATAAATGGACAAGTATAATGTAACAAGTAAATTGCGATTAAGTAATCATGATGTAAAACATGTGAGCAACTTGATCATACACCAAACACCAAAACAAAGTTTTCTTATTAGCTCAATGTCTTCTCCTCCTTGGTACATGCATCTCCCCTATGGAATATCTCTCCCCCTACAAATGTGCACAAGAAATAGAATTTCTCCCCCTAAGAATGTGCACAAGGGTCATATAGAAATGAAAAAAACTCTCCGGTATACTCCCTAGAGTATACTCTCCCCCTTTTTGTTAGGAATAGACAAAGGGTCAAGGAGAAACGAGGGCAAGAGATGAAGGCATGAACAATGACAACGATGCATGGGGGGGGTGCAATGATGCATGAGAAAATGAAACTCAAACCTAAGACGAAACAAAATGCTACAAAGCATAAGGTAAGCATGACATGCTAGGATGAAGAAACAAGGTATAGACCAATGCATGACAAGGGTAGCAAAGGTGTGTGCAAGAGGGGGCAAGTGTAATGCATGACCAATGCATGGAAAATGCACATGTGGGGCAAGGTGTGTTAAATACACAACCAATGAACCAAACATGTTCCTAATGAGGAAACATGAGAAACCCCAAAGTTTGGTACTCATTAGAGTCCAAATAAGTGAGATAATGCCTAAGAGGCATTTTATTAAACACCTAGCTTGCACATTATGAACAACAATGTAAAACAATGCATGGACATTATGAAATCCACCCTAAATACATGCTCTTTTTGCCACAAGGGGCCAACATCCAAAGCAAATCATCAAAAGAAACCAAACTCATAAAAATTTGACCAAAAAATAAGTTTTCCCAACCCCTATGATGAAAATCCCAACCAAGAGCACAAAACTCACCAAAACATAATCTAAGGATCCAAAACAATAAAAAGAGTTTAAAATTACCTTAGAGATGTTAATGGAATGAAAAACCATTCAAATTGATTGGGTTTTGATATAAAAATATTGAAAAAGGGGTTTAAGAGAGGATGGGAGAGGTTTAAAACAAGTTTCCCACGAAAAAACTCTTTAAAAAGCTGATTTTGGGCATTTGGCGACTGGGCGAGTCGCGAACAAGTCGCCAGTGAGCCACGAAACCATTATGTGTGAACTCGCGACTGGGCTCGCGACTGGGCAAGTCGCCAAAACTCGCAGCTTGGTTTGGCTGGTTGCAAGTCGCCAAAATGAGTGGCCAAAAATTCTGACACTTGTTTTTCAACCAAGAACATGTTTAAACACTGAAAAACAATGTAAGCACTAAGCATGAATACAAAGAGTGATAAAAATCACTTCCAACAATGTATGATGAACAAACCTTTAGCTTTTGGGCATCATACATTTTCATAAAAGTCGCTTTCCCTTTTTCCTAGTCAAATACTAGTATATGCGACGGCTTCTGCAACTCATTATCTCTTTTCATTTTGAGATTTACATTTGATGAGCTCTTTAAGCAAAAACAACAAAATAAAGAGTGGGAAGATATATAGGTACAAGTCTATGCATGTCTCAAAACCAACAAGACTATTGACTAATCATCCATGACAAGCTTGGAGATCGATTTACAACAATCACACAAAGATGTCAAGATTTTTCCCACAAAGATATAAGTGCATAAAGAACAAGCTAAGCTCATAAATGCATAAAGCCATTTGTACGAAGGTACAAGGAAAAACTCACATGTGATATGTGCTCAAACATATACGATCAAACTTTTTAAATTTTTCACTTTTTATGTGGTTTTGGATTTTTACTCACACAAAACAAAGACATAAAAGTAAGATCAAAACAAAAACAATGCATATGAATAAATGCAAGATGCACAAAATGCATGAAGATATAACATGCAATGCATGAAGGGTCCCACAAAGATTGAAAGAATTAGATCAAGGACCAAAAGAGCAAAAGCTTAACCATAGGAACCCTTCCTCATCCAAACGGAATGATTGTTTAAATGAGTGTCTCATGAGAAGTGAGACGAGGGTTGGAAGAATGAGAACCGGAGATGCACATAGTCAAGGAGTTAAGAGCATTAAACACTTTCTTTAACAACATGCTATTTTCACTCAAATCCGGTTTACTCTTTTTAGCACAACTTCCAAAAAGCTCAAGTTTCTCTTTTCTTTTGATTCTTTTAAAAGCATGAAACTTAGAGCATTGAGGTCTTAGATGACCAAAGGCACCACAATGGTGACAAACAATGTGTTTAGGTCCACTAGGCTTTTTAGGAAGGGATCTAGCAACATGGTTTTGTTCTCTCTTCAACTTATGACATTGAGGTCTTATATGACCAATCACACCACAATGGTGGCAAGTTGGAACAAACTTAGATCCATCCAAAGCCTTAGGTTGAGACCTAAATAGAGGCTTTGACTTAACAGCTTTTCTCTCCAC
This sequence comes from Quercus aquifolioides, assembly GCA_019022515.1. Lineage (NCBI taxonomy): Eukaryota > Viridiplantae > Streptophyta > Magnoliopsida > Fagales > Fagaceae > Quercus > Quercus aquifolioides. The sequence goes on along the minus strand of CM032330.1, from coordinate 46,533,345 downwards.
CTTTTGATATCTTTTATGTGGAGGAATGTACACCGATTTGTCCTTTGGGGAAGAACACACAATAGGCACAAAATCGGGTACCACAACATGATTGCAACAAATAATTTCATCCCTTTTAACAATAGGTTCAGCAATCAAACACTTGGCATGCATCTTAAGAGATTCATTTTCACATTTTAGCTCATCAACAAGTTTGTTAGACAAAACAAGTTTAGCATCCAAGTCCATATTCAAACATTCAAACTCTTTCAGCTTTTCAACAGAATTTTCAGCAAGTTTCTTATATTTTTCAACCAATTTGTTGGATTCATTGAGCTTAGCAATCAAATCATCATTTTCACAAAATAACTTGTTCAAATCCTTATTAAACTTCTTAGCCTTTTTCTTTAAGCCTTTTTCTTTAAGAGTTTGATGTTAGGAATATCAATAACATCCAAAGATTCATGTAACATAGCATCACAATCATGAGGATTCACACTCATAGAGGCATTTTCACAAACACGTGGCATGTTACAATCAACACCAACCAAATCATACAAAGATGCATACAAAGCACAATCCATGGCAAATAAATACAAGGGGTCAAGGATCACACTTAGGTATTTAAACCACAACAAGTGTACTTGCTCTGATACCAATTTAATGTTCAAATAGCGTTGAAAACACTATGAACATTTAGACCCCCAATTACAAAATTACCAATTCAAGCTTTATATCAAACAATGTATGTGCGGAAAATGATAACATGCTTATAACAGAATTGATAAACAATCTAAACCATAAATAATCACAATCACAGCAGTAATTAAATGGTAAAGATAAAGGGAAGAGAGATGCAAACACAAAGACAACTTGCGATGTGTTATCGAAGAGGAAACCGAAACCCTTGGCATAAAACCTCTCCGCCGCCCTCCAAGCGGTCAATAATTCACTAGAAAATGTAGTTGGGATACATGAACAACAATAGACCCTCAAAGCCTAATCTACCTAGGTACCTAAGCCCTCCAAGCTTCTTACTCCAACGAGATTGCGCCGAACCTTTTTCTTTTCTAGCTTACCGGATTCCGCTATAGCCCATAGCATCAACCAATAACCATTGGTTCCTTCCCAAACTGCTTCCCTTAACACCAAAAGACCTTCTCACAAACGTGGGTGTGGTGAGACAAGGATTTGGTCAATAACCTCTCAAGGATGTATCAATGGAGAGGAAGAGAGTAGAGGAATTTGAAGAGTCTCTTAGATGAAGATTGGGGATGAGGCAATCTTGTTTTTCTCTAGGGTTTCTCTCTCAAAATTCTCTCTAGAAGCACTCTAAATTTCGTGGGAAAGAGGGGTATTTATACTAGGATGAGAATGGAATGTGAAGCGTCAGTTTTTCCTAAATAGGGCATTCTGGTGACTTGACCTCACGACTGGGTTGAGTCGCGAGTTCAAGCCGCGAGCTAACGGCCTGGCCAGCCTGGGACTTTTGTCCTGTAGTGCAACAGCTGGCGTGACTCTTTAGCTTCTGACATGCTTGGCATGTGTGCAACTTCTGGCGACTTGCAAGCCACGAGTCACCCGCGAGATCCAGTTGCGAGTCTCTGTTTCTTTGCACAATCTTGAGCATTTATTCACACTCTCTCACTCACTACCCTTACAAGTTTCCCACCTAAATACAGGGTTACAAAGTGCTAAAATACAAGCAAATTGGCATGGAATAAAGCCAATAAGATGGTTGATAAATTTCAACCTTACAATCTAGGATTGGCAAGTCGGATAAAGGTAAGAGCATGGCCTTAAAGGCAAAGAGCAGTGATACAGATGAGTCTTCCGATGATGAAGTTTCCAAGATGAAGTCCTACATTACAAGGTAGTGCAAGAAGTTTATGAAGAATGCCAATGGAAGGAGCTTCGATAAGGACTGCAGACAATCCAGTTCCTTTTAGTCTAAGGGGCAAGACAAAGGGAAAAAGGATGCTAAGGATGGCGGTCAGTACACTGTTCTTGCAGGACCAAAGTGCTTTGGATGTCATGGATTCGGTCACATGAAGCATGAATGCCCCACATATCTCAAGAGCATTGGGAAGAGTAAGGCACTTGCTGCAACCTTGAGTGACACTGAGTCTGAAGATGATTCCGATAATGAGGATGACGGAATCTTAAATGCCTTCATTGCCACAATCAATCCTACTGAAGGGATTGTTAATGAAGTGGAAGAAGAAGAAGAATTGGTGGATTCTAAGTGTGAGAAGATGGATGATCAAGATGATATCCATTCAGCCTATGAGAAACTATACAAGCTCTCTAAGAAACATGAGAAACTGTATAGGCTGACCACCAAGAAGCTCAGTGATGTGGAACTTGATCGTGAAGAACTTTCCACAAAGTTTGATGAAGCTAATCAAACGATTGGTGCACTGAGGTTTGAGAACAATTTCTTGGCTGAGAAGACCAAGAAGCTTTAAGCGGAGCTGTTTCAAGTCAGAGCTCAATTGGAGAGGACTTCAAGTGCAAAGCTTGATGAGATGCTCAGCAATAAGAAATCTGCTTCAGATCGAACAAGTTTAAGGTATGGTCTTTCTTCCTCTAATACTGCTTCTACTAGTGCTACTGTTTTTGTTTCTCCTGCTAATAATACTAAAATTGAAAATACTGATGTTAAAACTGAATTAGTTAGTGAGAACCTAGACAAGGGTAAATCTATCTTAGGAGCACCCCCTAAGCATGATAAGAAAGATGTTAAAAACCCTAGGGCTAAGAAGGCTAACTCTCAAAAGCCTAAACAGAAGAAGTAGCATCTTTGTCATCATTGTGGTGCTGCCGGTCATACACGACCAAATTGCTATAAGTGGTTAGCCACTCAACAAAGCAACGACATGATAGCATCTGGAAGCCAAAATCAGCTTCAATCCTCTCTTGCTCCTCTTGGAGATCTTCTGAAAGCCCCATGTTTCTTTCGAACTTGAACAATTTCAATTCTTCCCCCTCACCGCCGGTTCAAGGGTTCAATCAAAGGAAAGGTTCTTCCAAGGTGTGGAAGAAAAAGGACTCTAAGTGATTTCATCACTTTCTTCTATCTTCTTGTTTTTGTTTGTTGCATTACTTGTGTGTTTTGCATTTTTTTTTGAGTCAGTCTAGTTTATGCTTTGCTTTGATAACATGTTTTTGTTTGTTTATTTTCAGTTTTTTATTTATTTTGTTTTTGATATAAAAATAAAAAAATAAAAAAAATTGAAAAATTGAAAAATACAAAAACAGTGTGTGTTATGTGTACTTTGGTATTTGTGTACCTTGGATGGCCATTGAAACAAAGTTTTCTAAACTTTGTATCTTTTGTAGCTTAGATGAGCATCTCTATGCACAACTAAGCAAGTGACGGGTAGGATTAGAAAATCCTAAGAGAAAGGCATAGATAACCATCTCACCACTGTTGCCCGCCAATCATAATATGACACATGTATGCTCCGGCATAGCAAAAGTGCAGTGTCATAGACACCTGTATGCTTCGGCATAGCAAAAGTACAGTGTCAAAGACATCTGTATGCTTCGACATAGCGAAAGTGCAATGTCTATGCTTAACATGTTGGGTATTTCTTTTCTCTCTTTTATATGCCCATGCATGATATGCTTAAAAGAAAATACACAAAGAAAATAAAAAGCAAAAAGATTAAAATGCTTTAAATATGATTGCAAGCGTGTTTTCTAGGAGATGTGGGAGTTATAGGATGTACCTCAAAGGTGATAGTCTCCATCAAACAGTTATGATTGTGTGTGAGTTAAAGTTATTTTCTCATATCTCAGATCGTCATAACATGTATACACATATGCAATCTTGCGATGTTTTTCACACACAACACACAATATTCTTTGCTACTCTTGATACATGTGCAGATACAATGTGATTTGGCCATCACAAGTGTTTACATGTGCTAATGTGTGCTCACTAAACTGTCTTAACTTGTTTTTGAAAAATAAAATTGGTTAGACTTGTTTAGTGTGTGTGTGTGTGTGTGTGTTTTTGAGGATCCATGTGCTTAAAATGTTTGATGAGAGATGATTTTGAGAGCTTAATATGTTGATTGGATCATTGATTGAGGTACATGTTGGATTGCATTCATGTCTATGTTTTTCACTTCTGGAAAAACTGTTTTAAAAAGCAAGCTCGACACCTCCTCGATACCTCCTCAATACCTAGCTATCTGTCGAGCTTCTCAAGCCTTTCTTTATCGCAATCTCGATACCTCCTCGACACCTGGTGGATCAATCGAGAAAGTTTCTGTCTTCTCAATACCTTCTCGACACCTGGTGGATCGATCGAGCTTCTGTTCTTGATTCTGGTGTTCATTCCTCGATACCTTCTCAACACCTGTAGCTGTCGAAGTGCATTTTCTAGACACCTTCCTCGACAGATGTCTCGACACCTCTCGATACCTCATCTGTCGAGAATTACTGAGGTTCCTATATAAGCCTCTTCTGCGATCCGATTCTCATTTTCTCGATCTCTCTCGATTTGTCCGCAACTGTTCCTCTCCCAAACTTAGTTTTCTCACTCAAAACCTTCAAACCACGTGATTTTCGGCCCTTCCTTGCTTCAAATCACTTGGTATGATCTCTTTTCCTTTCATTCTTCATGCATTTCATGTTTTGAATCTTAGGTTTTGGGGTTTTTGAAAAATTTTGGGGTTTTTCAAAATTAATGAGTTTTTCTTGAAATTTTGGGATGGGTTTTCATTTAAATGTGTTCAAAGTCTCATGCATTGCATCACATTTGCATTAGAATGGTATTTTCATGCATTTAGATGTGTGTACTATGATGAAATTTCTGTTGCATGTCACATGTTCATGCATCCCCATGCATACGTACTCTCTATTCAATATATTTCATATATTTGAATTACTTTGGGACTTTTCTGATTGTCTCTTTTTTTCTTTCTCTCATTTTGTTTACGTTAGTAGTGTCTATGGCACCTAAGCGTAAATCTACTCCGGCTCGAAACCCTCTGCGTTTTGGAGCTTCTTCATCTTCTGATTCTGCTCCTCTTAATCTTCGGTTCCGTGATGATGATGCCCACAAGGCATTTTCGGAGAACTTTTCTAGACGAGGTGTTCATTCGGAACGCCAAGTCATTTTGGTGGACTTCACCGACACTGACCTTCCCTCTGTCCTTCATAGTAGGGTATGGGAGTCACTGTGTGACGTCCCGGTCACATGTCCTCTCGTGCTCATTCGGGAGTTTTACTCCAACATGCACGGGATTGATCGTTCAGTACCTCTATTTTTCACTCGCGTTCGAGGTACTCGCATTCCTATCACACCGCAGCTAGTTGCGGATGTGCTTAGGGTTCCTAGGATAGAGTTTCCTGACTATCCTTCTTGTGATCGTCTGAGGACTGTGTCCAAAGATGAGCTCATTTCTGCTTTCTGTGAGCGCCCTTCGGAGTGGGGTGAGCGTCAGTTCACATCATGTAGGCCTTTTGCTAAAGGTCCTAGATTCCTAAACATGGTGATGACTTTTGTACTTCATCCGCTTTCTCATTACAACTCCATCACAGAGCCTTGTGCTCGATTTTTGTTATCCCTTCTTGAGCATCTTACCATAGATTTTCCTTCTCATTTCATTTTGTCTATTATAGATGTTCATTTGGATGCGACGACCCGTGATAAGCTCATATTTCCTTCTGCTATCACGAGGATTCTACGCCATTTTTCCATTCCTTTTCCCGTGTCCGACCATTTCACTTTCATGTGTGCCATAGATGCCGCTACCGTAAAACGTAGTGAGGCTCAGTTTAGGTTGAGATAGCCAGATTCCACTCCTCCCTCCTGTTCAGCTCCATCCGGATCTGCTCCTTCTACATCAGCTCCTTCTTCCTCTATGAGCGATGCTTCACTTGGAGACATCATGGCGCAACTGCAGTGCATGGATGCTCGCCTCGATACACTCTCCACTGAGTTGTATCAGGTGAATATTCGTGTTGGTCGTATTGCACGATGGCAGGCGACCATGGGTGGTTTTGCTCCTGAGGCTACTCCTTCACCACCTCCTCCAGCGGCTTCTAATTCTGAGGATGATGATGACGAGGACGATGATGCTTTGGATGATGATGATGGATATGCTAGCTCTACTGATGAGATGTCTACTTGACACTCTACCCTTTGTCACTCGTGACAAAAAGGGGGAGTAGTTTTGGGATATAAGAGTAGTCATCTTAGGGGGAGAGTTAGTATAGGACATTCTTGTTAGGGAGAGTGTTGATACTGTTGATGATACTTGAGGGATGTAGTGAGGATATGATGTATCTTTTCTTTTCTTACCTTTCAGATACATTGTTCTTGTATATGAGGTCTTGTGACCAGTTTTACATACATTGTACTTATATTCATTATATGTGGATGTATGTTTCTTTCACCTATCTCTACATGTGTTGTTTATTCTCTATCTTTATACACATGATTCTTATACCTGTATGCAATCTATTATTTCTGTTTCACACAAGATGCCTTGATGAGTTTTGTTTAAAGTGTTTTAGAAATACAGGTTGTCAAAGTCTACTTGCCATAAACTCTTTTCTTGCAAAGTTTTTCAAGGGTTTGTGTTAGGATAGATTTTATTGTATTCAACAAGTGAATATGAGTTGAGTGATTTATGACTTCTCTCATATGTTCATTTATTTGCTCTGGTTTTGTCACGGATTGCCAAAGGGGGAGATTGTTAGGACATATGTAGTTCACTCATTAAGAACATATGTCATTCTTTTATGTAATTGGCTAATCCTTTGACAAAACGCACTTTACTTGTAATTGGGTAGTTCTAGGTGTTTTTAATATTTCAAGAAACAAGGTTTCAAGATCAAGTGTTGAAGTCATCAAGTCTGTCCAAGGAAAACAAGCTGATAGTGCAATTTCATTAAAGCTCGACAGCTGGCTCGACAGCTTCATCTATCGAGCTTAAAGAATGCTGTCTCAAGCCCGTAAGCTCGACACCTGCTCAACAGTTTCTTGACACCTCCTATCTGTCGAGATTTAAGAAATTCAGAATTCTGATATAATTTCTTAGGATCCGTGAATATGTCTTTGGGCCTTCTTTTCTTCTAACCCTAGACATATAAAAGAATTATTTTTAGGGCCGTCAAACAGTTCACAAGTTGCACAAGCATTGAGAAAACTCTGTTGAAGCAAATTGTGACCAGAGACGAAGTTCTTACCCTAGTTCATCTCTTCTGAAGAAGTTGCTGTGTATTTGCACCTTTGGGTTTTGTGACCAAGCATCTTCTTGATCTTCATCGTGTAGGATGAACTGAAGAACTTTGCAGCCAACCTCTCTTTCAGTTGGTGTTGAAGTCGCGTACTGGGATCCGCGCATTTGTTAGTCACGTACTTGGGAGCCTTGCAACAAAAAGGGGGAACCGTCACTACAGAACAAGTCCAATTGGGTATTGGGGTAAGGGTTCAACTGTAGGTTGGTAAGGTACTTGAGATTCCTTTACTTGTAACCGCTTGTTGTGATAATAGTGGAGTTTCGGGAGTGGTGACCTGAAAATGATCCGGTAGGGTTTTTGCCGTAAGGGTTTTTCCCATTCGTAAACAAATCACCGTGTCATTTAATTTCTGCTGCATAATTAGTTTATTGGTGATTTGTTTGTGCTTCCACGCATTTGCATGATTAATTGATTAATTAATAACTTGGCTAATTAATTAATTGGTTTAATCACAAGGGGTCATTCAGTTTGTGGCCTATCATAAACCATGTTGCAGTGTCAAAATGTCTCCCTTCAAGAGATCAGCTGTGAAAGGAGGTAGCAGCAAAGGGAAGGAACCTGTCATTGAAATTGATGATTTCTCTTCTAGACCAAAAAGGACTCGTTCCCCATCAGATTTGTTCGATCCTAACAAGTTCCGATCGTATGCTGCTTTTCAGACTCATGAAAATTATTTCAAAAAGGCTACACCATTGATTGAAAGAGTCGTTGATCAACATTCTCTTTTTTTGACACCGACATCCCTCAATGGTTTGCCTGCAAGGATTGGAATTATCTTCTCTCCGACCTTGATGATGCGTATGAGAATTTGGTAAAAGAATTTTATGCCAATGCAATTGTTGAAGGAGATGAACTTAAGTGCTGGGTTAGAGGAAAAAGTTTCTTGGTCTCTCCCACATACCTGGCAGAGATTCTTCACATCAACCGGCCAATACTTGGAAACTCACCGGTTTATGATGATCTATATCCAGATGAGGACTTACTTCGGGCAGTTCTTGGAAAAGATTTGGAATTTTCCTCAAATGGGAACTCAGTTAGTGTTTCATCTCTTCCTCCAAAATTGAGGGTACTTACGATAGTCATGTTTCACAACCTGTATCCTCTATCCAGCACAGGGTATATGAACCTCGGGCGTGCACTGTTCCTTTATGATCTGATCTCTGATGTAGAGATTGACATTTGTGCTCATATCTTTCATATCCTTCGCAAAACTGTTCTACAAACTGAGTCAAGGATATGCATTCCTTTTTGCTGTCTCATTTCAAGGATTCTGAAGCTTAAAGGGATCCATCCTTCAGAAAATGAATTTCCCTGCACAAAACCATGTCCAATCAACATGCGCACATTCAACGCTAGCATTGGTCATAGCAAGAAGGGAATCAAGACAAAATCTTCAGCGTCCCACAGTGGTTCACGCTCCAGCTCATTCATCGTCGACGAGAAGCTAGACTCTATTGTAGCATCTGTCCATGAGTTGAGTACAAAGATGTCCGGACTTACATCCATCTTGCACCATCTCAACATTCGATGGGATATGAAGTTCACTTCTATCCAAGCTCAATTGGATCAAATTCAAAAAAAGCTAGAAGATGATGAGGACTAGCTATTCCATGACAAAAAGGGGGAGATGCTGTTGGCAGGGGGAGTTCAACGAAAGGGGGAGATTTCAGCAAACAGGCCTTTGTTTATCGCTTTTTGTCTAACTTTAGCATATTTCAGTTTCCATGTCATTTTATTTAGTACTTTATGTGTTTATTGGTTTGTACCTGGTACCTTTGTAGGTTTTCAAGGTTTCTGTTTATGTTTGTACCCATGTTGCTTTTGTAAGTTTTTAGGGTTTGTTTATTTGCATTTGTAGGCTTTATGGTTTTTACCTTGTTTTATGCAGCCTTTGTGTTTTGTTAAATCAGTACTTCTAACTAAATGTTATGCATTTCCTTTTAAGTACTGTCACTCTTGTGCCCTTGTAGGATTTTATTCCTAGATGCATATACTTCATGTACTGTGCATTGGTTGAGTATTGGTCATTCAAGTGATTTACCTTGTGTTTGCCAGCTTGAATGTCCGGATGTTCATTCCAAGTGTGAATGAGCCTTGTGATCACTTGTATGTAGTGATTACCTGTTTTGGTCTTGCCATGGTCTATTGCTATATTCCATTTTGCTTGATCACATTATGCTTGCTCCATATGCATTACAAGTTTTCTGCATACAATGAACTTATTGTGTTGTTATGTTTCAGGAGATTCTTGTTCTTATGGTTCAAAAGCTTCACAGATTCTAGAGTTAGGTGTGAGTGAGTTTTTCAACTGTTCCCAACTCACGCGTTAAGTCCAGAGTTTGTTATAGGGTTTTGTCACGGAATAGCCAAAGGGGGAGATTGTAAGGTTGAGTTTTATCAACCATCTTGTTGGCTTTATTCCGTGCCAATTTGCTTGTAATTTAGCACTTAGTAACCCTGTATTTAGGTGGGATTCTTGTAAGGGTAGTGTGTGAAGAATTTCTCAACAATGTGCAAAGAAGCAGGGACTCGCAGCTGACTCGCGACTTGCAAGCCGCCAACTACTGCACACGTGAGAAGCATGCGGGGAGGTGAAGGGTCACGCCAACTGTCGCATTACAAGACAAAATTCCCAAGCTGGCCAGGCCGTTATCTTGCGACTTGAACTCGCGACTTAGACCAGTCGCGAGGCCAAGCCGCCAATCAGCCCTGTTTGGGAAAAACTGACTCTTCATATTCCAAACACACACCACTATATATAGACCCTTATACCCACGAAATGTAGAGAGCTTCCAGAGCAAATTTTGAGAGAGAAACCCTAAAGGAAAACAAGATTGCCTCATCCCCAATCTTCATCTAAGAGACTCTTCATATTCCTCTACTCTCTTCCTCTCCATTGATACATCCTTGAGAAGTTATTGACCAAATCCTTTTCTCATCACACCCACGTCTGTGAGAAAGTATTTTGGTGCTAAGGGAAGCAGTTTGGAAGGGACCAATGGTTATTGGTTGATGCTATGGGTTATAGCGGAATCCGGTAAGCTAGAAAAGAAAAAGGTTCGACGCAACCTCGTTGGAGCAGGAAGCTTGGAGGGCTTAGGTACCTGGGTAGATTAGGCTTGGAGGGTCTATTGCTGTTCATGTATTCCAACTACATTTTGTAGTGGATTATTGACCGCTTGGAGGGCGGCTGAGAGGTTTTACGCTGAGGGCTTCGGTTTCCTCTTCGATAACACATCGCGTATTGTCCTTGTGTTTGCATCTCTCTTCCTTTATCTTTGCCTTTTATTTTCTGCTATGGATGTGATTATAATTAGCTTAGATTGTTTATCAATTCTGTGTTTGGCTTACATTCATGTTCCACACATTAATTGTTTGATAATAAACTTGAATTGATAATTTGTAATTTGGGGTCTAAACATTCAAGGGTGTTTTATACACATATTGAACATTCAATAGAACATTTGATAGAAATGCTCTAAGAGATGCTGATCAAGTGACTTCCCTAGTCAGACATTAATATTATCTTTACCCACCGTTATCCTAGCCCCGCAAAGGCATTAAGCAAGGGGCTTGTCGTGCCATGGAAATCGCAAAAAAGTGCACGATGACATTAGAGTGACCAATAATGTCACCGACAAAACTTGTTTCACAACGCAGCAAATTTCAAAACTGCTCAAGTTATTGATGGTAAGTGATGAAAATAAAGACAAGAGTTTACAAGTGTCAATTATGTCTATCACTCTCAGTCAATTACTTTTAGTTATTGTAAAAAATTTTGTCAAAAAGTTACATTTGTAGAATTATTGCCGAAGTGCACATACCTAAAAAAAATAAAAAAAAATAAAAAAATCAGCACTACTTCAGTATTTCTATGCCACATAAATCATGGAATAAAAATAGTAAAATTATTGATCGTATGAAAAGGCTAAATTATTGAAAACAAAATGTTGAATTTATTTGTTTAACCAATATATCTTACCAATCTTCCTCACGTGCACCAAAAAAATACTAGGGCAACTTATTTGTAGTTGAAGAGGGTAAAATAGATATATACGGACTCATTCTACTAAACCAGCCACGAGCAACGGTACTTTTGGCTCATGATCAAGAGGGAAGAAGATGGGGGGACTTGTGCACAAGAGGACGGACCCAATATGACGGACGGATTAGAAAGTCAACGGATACAGGGTGGACGGTAGCAAGGCCACATGGCATCCCCATGGTTTAAGTAGTCCTCAAGAAACTTTAGTAAGAAATATCTTGCGCCTCATGATCAACCCTAGTCAATGAAATCTTTATATGGAAAGAATCCCGTAAAATGTGTGCTCTAATAATGATCTTTTTTATAAGGAAAAATTCCTCTTCCCCAAGAAAAAAAGTCAGATCTACACTACTATAAAAACCCCAGAAGCACTCCCAAACAAAGGTACGCATAATTGACCCCAACTTTGGCACTCTAGGGTTGTGAGAAGATTTCTAACTTAACCTTTGGAGGGTCCTTGGCCGGTACCACATTGGTACTCTCCAAAGGTCTTCTTGTTCAGTGTTGTGCAGGTATTGTCTCGAGCACGTGAGGACTGTGTGACTTACTAACGATTTTCGACATCATCAGTAGTAAAGTTTTGAGCAATGAGACATGCATGCCTAACTTCAAGTGCTGACTTCAATCCCTTTTCGAGATTTCTGATTAATGAACTTTTCCCAAATGAAGGCAACTTTATTTTATTTGGTACTTCGAAAATAATGGAGATCGATCAAACACAATCAAATATAACGTTTCCTTTCTTGAACCAGAGATAATACAGTTAACAAACTACGGGAGAATCGTTAAGTTATAATAATAAGTTGATCTGAATACTCAAATTGCTAGCTGTGGCCGTAATGCAAGTTGTATGGAAGTGAAAGTGCTGATGATGAAGAAATTATAAGGTTCTCATGGTGAACAAGTGACGTGGTCTACTATTCCACTAAAAGACTCTCATCTGTTTAAAATTGCTGAATTTTTTTTTTTTTTTAAACAGAAACTGATTACTGACTTAGCAATTTTTAAAAAATGGAAGTCTTTTAGAGGAATGATGAACAAGTGACGTGATCCACCAGAGGACCGTATAATTTCTCCTGAAGATGGCTTCTCTGGATATGAATTTAATTATGGTTAAAAAAAAAGTTAGTAGATATTTTTTTAGTATTATCTGAAAGTCACCTGAAAATATTCAAGCTATGCCCTCAACACATTTGTTATTTGGGTAAATTATATTTTAAGGCCATAATATAAGAATATAACATAAATTAAGTCCTATATATTCAAAATATTTCAAAAAAATAACAAATTAAATTCTATAATTTCAAACTAATAGTGTAAATCCTAAAATTTGAAACATAACAAATTAAATCTCATTCAGTTAACTTGAGGTATGTTTGGAATCTTATATGGGTTGAGAGTTTGGTTTGTTATTTTTATTTTTTTAAATTCCATGGTTTAATTTGTTATTATTAAAACTATATGGTCTAATTTGTTACATCCCTAGATTATAGTGTTTAAAAATGTAATTTGGTACATCCCTATCTTAATAATGTAAATTTGGTCTCATTCACGAGAACAATAAAGTGCATTAAATGATTGTCTATGTAACTAATAATGAAGCCAAAAAGTTGTCAAATTAAGATCCTATAGAGTTATTCGAGTACATCAATAAGTAAAGTTCTTTAAATTCACACATTTCCTTTATAATAAGGATTTTGATTTTACCATGTCATTATTCTACTAATAGAGTTTTAAAATTAAGAACGATTAAAAAAAAATCACTCATCCATAAAAATAAAATAAAATAATTCTGTCCTCAATATGATGTTAAATTGAATGTGGTGTTCAAGAGATAAACAACCCAAAATATTGCCAAACAAAATCAATCACTCCCTCATTTTCCCTTCCTCAATAGCCTGATGCTGGCGTGATATTCTTATTTTGGCTAGGGCTGTAAACTCAAACTTGTTTGGGAAAAATGTTATTTATTTATTTATGTTCCTTTGTTTAGCAAACAAGCCAATCTCAAAGCTTAAGTTTAGGCTCAACTACTAAACGAGCCAAGCTCAAATATAATAAATGTATTCATACACAAGCTCGTGAATATGAGGCTTGATCTAACTATATAATATATATATATATATATATATATATGTATACTTGTCTAAAAAAATATTATATAGACTGGAGATTGGATTGAAGAATTTTGTAAATATATTTATATGATATCAAATCATTATTAGTTGTTGTACGAACTAGGAATACCAGCCCGACCCCAACCTTCAGGCCTACTCATTGAGTAGTCTCGGCCCATCTTGGCCCACTTAACCAAACTGAAATGGACGTGGCTGAACATTCAAACTTAGTACCCCAAGATATGTCGTGAACAAGAGATAATGTCTTGGGGGAATCTATCCACCAAGCAATAACTAGCATCAGGCACAAGTTACTAGGAAGTCATATTAGCAGTAGAAGGTGGGTCCCCTCTGATTGGCAATATGATACGAAGGGACCCACTGACATGGGGAAGATCCCTTCATCATGATAACCTCACTAAGAGTAGGATATATAATAGGGGATGAAAGGGAGGAATGGGGGGTTGGAAAATTTTGGGAAGTGAGACACGAGAGTAGTAAAGAAAGACACATCTTGGGAATTAAGAAATCTTGTTTGGATTTAGGGAAAGGGCTCAGCTACATAGTCATCATCTCAGCTAAGTGAAGGTCAAAAGAGTTTAGGGCCAAAACAACACTTCAACTCTATCAGTAACCTGTAAAGCCATTCTTGGACCTCTCATTGTGGGATATGCTCAACCTGGAATACAAGTAAATTAGGAGCCAGACCCAAAAGCCCAAGTTTGTTGGGAACAAACTACTAAGGTTATAATAATTAATAATATAAATAGTCCATTCATAGTAAAAACTGATAGATTTGTGAAATGGTAAAAAATATTAAATTTATTGTACCATTTGAAACATTTGAAATCTCCGATATAGTCGATACAACTCGGTATTTTATCTGATACATTTTAGAAGAGTACCAATACTGATTTAATGGTTAGTATATACCCATTACAACTGGTAGTAAGACAATATTAACGGCTTGATTGTAACTAGCTAGCAACCAGTACTGAGACAATATTAACTACTTGATTGTAACTAGCTAGCTATATGTGATCTATATCTTATGTATAGATTTATTTATTCAATACCATTTTCGATTTTATTCACTATTTTATATTATTTTATTATTTGTTCCCTAAAGGAATAAAGAACTCTATAATCAACTTTAACCAAAAATATCTTGACTATTCAGTCAAAAGTTCTTAGAGTGGAATGCTGATAACGACAAAGGATACAAATAAAATTCAGGTAAATTATCTTTCAAACCTTAAAGTTTTAGGCATATTATTTTATTTACTTATTTATGATAGGCCGCAAACTAAATGACCCCTTTGTGATTATACCAATTAATTAATTAGCCAAGTTATTAATTAATCAATTAATCATGCAATTGCGTGGAAGCACAAACAAATCACCAAAACTAAATATGCAGCGAAAATTAAATAACACGGTGACTTGTTTACGAATGGGGAAAACCCTAACGGCAAAAACCCCACCGGGTGATTTTCAGGTCACCACTCCCGAAACTCCACTATTATCAAATCAAGCGGTTACAAGTAAAGGAATCTCAAGTACCTTACCAACCTACAGTTGAACCCTTACCCCAATACCCAATTGGACTTGATCTGTAGTGACAATTTCCACCTTTGATGCACGGCTCCCAAGTACGTGACTAACCAATGCGCGAATCCCAGTACGCGACTTCAAACACCAACTTAAGAGGAGAGGTTGGCTGCAAAGTTCTTCAGTTCATCCTACACGATGAAGATCAGGAAGATGCTTGGTTACAAAACCCTTTGGTGCAAATACACAGTAACTTCTTGAAAGAAGATGAACTAGGTCAAGAACTTCGTCTTTTGATCACAATTTTCTTGAACAGAGATTGCTCAATGCTTTTGCAACTTGTGTTTTATTTGACGGCTCTTAAAACAATCATTTTATATGTTTAGGGTTAGAAGAAAAGAAGGCCCAAAAACATATTCATGGATCCCAAGGAAATCAAATCAGAAAATCTGATTTTGTAATTCTCGACAGATAGCAGGTGTCGAGGTAGCTATCGAGAAGGTGTCGAGAATTAATGAACTTGCACTTCAGCTTGCTTTTTCTTGGACAGACTTGATGACTTCAACACTTGATCTTGAAACCTTGTTTCTTGAAGTATTAAAAACACCTAGAACTACCCAATTACAAGTAGAGTGCGTTTTGTCATAAGGATTAGCCAATTTACATAAATAAGTGACATATGTTCTTGACAAGTGAAAACACATATGTCCTAACAATTTATTTTCTTTTAAGATAGTTATAGTATGTGGAGTCGCCACTTATTTTTTATTAAAAAAAATAAAAAATAAAATACAATTCAGATGTCCAAAAATACCTCAAATTCATTAATTGATTATACAAATACAACTTGTTAGAATAACTTTACAAGGCTTTGGTCCTAATGCAATCTATGTAAAAGTTACAAAGCTTTGATCCTAGTTACAATCTACCAAAACAAAAGATAAAACACTAGTCTACTATCCAAAAACCTAAGCTCAGGGGCTAAGTTACGGAATGGGAAGGGATTAGGCACCCATTTCGCCCAGATGGAGTCTGGTCATCTAGACTCTAATGACCATTATATACCCTTTTGTATGATATTAAATGATATGCTATAATACATGTAACAAACACTTATTTGAAAAAATTAATTTAATCAAATTCATCTTATGAATATGCCCTCTTCTCAAAGAAAAATTAGATCTGTTTTTTGGAAAGTTAAGAAAAATGAAATTAGATTAACAAAACTCAAATTTGTTTTGTAAGAGATAAAAAAAAGGGATTTGGTTAATAAAAATTAAAATTGTTTTGTAAGGGATAAAAAAAGAAGAAGAGATTTGGTTAATAAAAATCAGATCATTTTTGAACGATTTTAGACCCCTTAAACCAATCAAATTGATTAGCCTAGTTAATTAGCCAAGTTGTTACTTAGTCAAATTATGTAATTCTAGGTTGAAACAATCAAACAATCATATCAATAATATAAAGCAGCGGAAATATAAAAGACACAATGATATGATCACCCAGGAAACCACACGGTAAAAACCTAGGGAGGATTTGACCCACCGATCCTCAAGGAAAACCTGAATCCACTATGAAAGAATCGAAGTTCATACAAAAGGACTTACAAGCTCCCCACTTGACTTCCTAATGCTACCCACCAGTAGAACTTACTGACACGACTACGTGCAAGCTCCGAATCCACGGACTCCTTCTTTCTTGGATTCTCCAATCAGCTACAAGCACCCACGCTTGATATTCTTTAAGCTTCAATGGTAGCAACCGAGTTGATCATCAAGATGTTGAAGTAATCTCTACCTTGAAAACCCTAAGCTTTGTGTAAAGGAAAGCTCCTCTAGATCTCACAAGAGATTTACACAAAACAGCAATGTATGAGCAACAATACAACTGGAGCAACCCTAAAAACGTGGCTAGGGTTTTTCTTTATATAACTAGGGTAAAAACAGAAAACCCAAAACGTTTAATGAGTTAGGGCTGAGTTGGAAATTATGCAGAAAACGCATCTGGCCCGAGATTCGATCGATCGAGCCTTTCCTTCGATCGATCGAGCTAGACCGAAATGTCCCAATGCATCTACAGTTACTCGATTCCAACTTTACAATATTTTATTAACTTTGAGCAAGCCTAAACAAGACTAAACACATCGTTTTGATCATGGTTTGCCAACATTACACATTAGAGTTCTAAATACATAAAATCCTAAATCTTTAGAACCTAACAATTTTTGTAAGGGATAAAAAAAAAGGATTTGGTTGAAAAAAATTAGATCTGTTTTGTAAGGGATAAAAAAAAAAAGAAAAAGAAAAAGAAAAAGAAAAAAAAAAGAGATTTGATTGATTAAAAATCAAATCTATTTTATAAGAGATAAAAAAAAAAAGAAAAAAAAAGAGAGAGATTTCATTGATTAAAAATCAGATTTGTTTTGTAAGTGATAAAAAAAAAAAAAAAAAAAAAAAGGAGAGATTTGGTTGATTAAAAATCAGATTTGTTTTATAAGAGAAAAAAAAAATGAGATTTGGTCAATAGAAATTAGATTTGTTTTATAAGAGAAAAAAAAAATGAGATTTTTAAAAGAGGATCCATATTCATAATTCGAATCTATTATGCATGCATCACATATTTATGGAATGACTTAAAAAAAACTTAACCTAACTATTAATTCATTCTTTGAAAATTCAAAATCTGCAGTTTGTTATTTAAGAAGAAAACTATTTCAGAAAATTTTTCAGATTTGTATCTAATAAATATACAGATCTTTTTTTTTTTTTTTTTTTTTTAAAGAAAAAGCTTTGGTGATTAATTGCAGATATTGAATTTAAAGAAAAATTAAATCACGAACATGTTAATCAATTAGAGAAAATCCCAACCAAACATGTGAACATGGCAGGGAACAAGATCATAATGAAATCAAACACATATTAACAAAAACCATGCAATGAACAACACAACATATCAATTAAGAGAAAAGAAAAAACAAATACAAGAACGAAATTTAATACTTACTTGCACGAATATGACCTTCAATGGAAGAATATTTTAGAAATCAAAGAAATTTTCACTTCTTTGAGATCTAAAATATTTTACTTACAAAAAAGAAGTTCTTAAAGCCAAAACTTCCAAAACGTCTTTAACGTGAGGGGAGCAAAGAAGTCAAAAAAGAGAAGGCCCAGAAAGAAGGGTCAGAAAAAGGTGCTGAATGTTGGGAGGCCTCCCCTATTTATAGAGGTTGGGATGCTTGAAAAATAAGCTAAATAAGATCATATATGAATTGGAACGCGTCCTTATCTCTAAAAATTTGAAAAAGATAGGTTTTATCAATGCATGGTCGGTTCCACCCAAACAAAATGCATGTAGACCATGAAAACTTGATCATGTGATTTTTTTTTTCAATCCGATGGTCTAATTTAGGAATCGGACATACCGTCGTGACCGTTAGAATCTCAAGATCATTTTTATGATATGAAATGAATGAATTAATGCATGTAATGAAACTATGATTTTTTGGGTATATGAATGGTCACTCTACCCATCTTCCAAGATTAAATTTTGGGCGTAAAATCGAGTGCCTACAGTTCTTTTACCAAACACACGCCAAATTCACTAGAAAATATTGAATCAAAGAGGGTGTTTTTATGCTAAAATATCCTCAAGTTAAAGTTTTACTTGGTTAGGACATTTTGGTCTTAACCTTCGAGTTTCTGAGTTTACTAACCTTCTGGTTTTGTCTTTATTAGATTGACTGAGGGGAATAGTCAAATCAAAAGCTCAAAAGATTTCTAGTGTTTGATGTAAACTAGTAACTTTGTTTCTTTCATTCTTGTTTGTTTGTTTGTTTTTATTCATATTTTATTGCATTAATTTCTTGGTTTCTAGTTTAGGTTGTTTAGTTTTCATATTTGAAGCATGATAGGTTGCTAGACTTGTTGTTTTGACTATTAGTTTCTGGGTTTAAGTTTCTAGGCGTTTATGTGTGTGCATGCTTCATGCATGTGCATGCATACTCATAACATATGCATGTGCACGCATACTCTTAACATTCTTATGCATACTCATGGGATGCGCATGCATACCCCATGTATGCACACACATGTTCATGCCCAGAATCCAAGATTTACCTTTCTTGCTGTTGTCTTCATTTTTCTTTGCTTTTATCATATGTTTAGCTTCTGTTTAGTCTAGTTCTTACATGTTTAGGTTTTAGGGTAGTGAGATAACATATTTTATTTGTTTTGATTCCTAGTTGGATGATTAGGGTTTTTGTGTCTTGAATAATAATATGAACATGCATTGATGCATAGGTGCTGTGATGAGTGAGGTAAGTAAGGTAAGTCATGCATATGAATATGGAAATGCATTTGAATTCTTCAACCTGAGTTGGTTGATGAACTTGATAATTATACTTAAATGCTATGATACCATGCTTGGATGATTGAATATGTTTTGTTTGAATATCATGATCATATGCTACTACCTTATTGTGTTGCTGCCTTATGATGTTTGTGTTGCCCTTGGATATATATATATATATATGTGTGTGTGTGTGTGTGTGTGTGTGTGTGTGTGTGTGCGTGTGTGCGCGCGCGCGTGTGTGTGTGCGCTATATGAATGTTAGGATCTTATGCCATGTTTGAGTTTGGGATAATATGTCATGTTGTGTGTTAGATGCATGTTAGATTGTGAGTGAGTATAAGATGAACATGTTAGAAGACCCTTTGATGGGATTAGGATTTGGAACACATTGAGTGGAGGCTAACCTTGGGTCGGGTGGAAATAGAAGCCTAATAGCTTCCCATCTCCATAAACTTCGAACACATGATTTGGTAAAGATCAGTCCTTCCACAAGGGCTCTATACATATGGTTACTAGACCTAATCTAGGTGGCAACTCCATTTACTCCCTCCATCCGGTCCACTCTAGGCCGAAACATACTTCCCATGAGGAAACCACTACTACCACGCGCTTGCACCTACACCAGCACTTTCAAGGTTAGGCTTCCCATTGGTTCCAAGATGAAGAGTTCCCTTTGTAGGGTGAGGTGTATGTGTGTGAGTCCCTTTTCTTATTTTTATTTTAGGAGTCACTATCAACCATTGGTTTTGTATTAGGTGTGATTGGTCACCTATTTTTCTAATTCATTTTGAATTACCTAATTAACTAAACCATTTTTAAGGGTTTATTAATTAAGGTAAACCAAAAGTCTCAAACCAAAGATCTTGGACTCGGAAGTTCGGTTACGTGTGGGGAAAGCGTTAGGCACCCCAAACCACCTACCTCATTTTAATCTAATTCTAACGTTATCTTTTTAGTGAATAAATAAGATACTTGGCATTTTGGTTTTGAAAAAGTTTTGTACAAATAAAGCATATGAAGTGTGGGTGTGTATATATATATATATATAGCATGTGAGAAACATTTACCTTGTTGCAAGAAATAATATACAATAACATGTTAATATTTATTTACTATACTTATTTAACATGAATATATACAACGTAAAAATACAAGAAATGGAGTAGGAAGAATAGCACCTTGTTGTCATCCACTACATTTTCTCATTTATCATGTAAAAACGCAAAGGAAGAAACATTGGTGCCAAAAGGAAGGAAGGGATAATGTAAGCTTGATTGGTGCCAATTGGTTCAATGAAATTGAACCATAAGCAAAAATATCTAAAGATGCAATTCTAAGAAAAAGTTTCAAATAAAAATTCCAAAAAGAAGATGAATTATCAAAATAAGCTGTTTGTTTGAAGAAGAGCAAGTTTGCCTCATTTTTTTTATAGAAAAAAAATTTAAAAGATTTTGTTTTCAAAGAAAGAAATTTTTCTCCTCTCTTTTTATTTATTTTTAATTATTTTTTTAAGGTTAACTTTTTAGAGAAAAGAGGTTTTGGAAAAAAACATTTTTTGGTGAGCAACAAGTTTTATTGCTATTATTATTCAAGCTTTCGTTCTTGAAAAGGGTTTTTGAAAAGAGTTTATTTAGAGTAAGTAAATACCCATGGTTTTTTTTAAAAGGGAACCCGCAAATTTCATGGTTGTAGATACCATATTTTGTTCGCCCTCGATTTGCATGCTGGATCTCGAAAATCTCAAAAATATTAACTTTCTTCCATGGGGCCATGGAAACATCTAGATTGATGTGGTGTAACCCGTTTGGGCATTGGAGTACTCAAAGTGTCATTTTAGGTCAAATTGACCAAAATGCCCCTGGTAATCCCTGGGTTGTCTGGAAGTCAAAGCTAGTCAAAATATCCCAAAACTATATTTTTCATGTTTTTACATCAAACCCAAGCCACTCGGTGATTTTTGTCAACTTTGACCAAGTTTGACCCAAAGTTGACTCCCATGAGCCTCGAAAATCCTAATTTTGATCTGATTGTCGAAATAGGTTGAGATCAGCATCATTGCAAAGATTATTGAATTCATTTTCCAACGACTATTCATGGGTCAGAATCGGATTTAAAATAGTTGAGATATCTTGAAAATCATACAAAGTGCATCAACTCGCATCCCGAGGCCATAACTTTTGATTCGGCTGTTGGATTTCCAATTTCTTTAGTCTTCTGGAAACTGCATATCTAGACCTTTCTAGGGACACCAAGATTAGCCCAATGCAAGCTCGGTAAAACCTTCATCGGGCCCTTCCTAGTCAGTGGCCACAAACTGGCCGTTGGAGCTTGGTCGGCGGCCACCTCAGATACTAAAAAAAAAAAAAAAATATTTGGCAATTTGGAGCATTTTTTGGACAGATTCTTTTCTTTTCCTCTCTAAATTCTCTCCCAAACATATCAAAAAACCTTTGATTTTTCTCTACTCTCAACAATCAAGATGTAGTGTTCTTGTACTCTTTTTCCTCTATGTGCTTCTTGCCATGTTTATGCCTAGATCTACTTGTTTATATGCTCTTTGCCATGCTTATGCTTAGATCTAGGTTTTTATGTGCTCCTTGCCATGTTCTTGCTTAGATCTAAGTCCTTATGTGCTCCTTGCCATGTTCATATGTCTAGATCTATATGTTGGTTGCTATGCCATGTGCTTCTAAAGCCTTTTGTCTCTTGTACCTCTTTCTAGTGTGTTGGCCCTTTAGGTAGGGGGTAGATCTAGATCTTGTGGTCTAAGCCTACATCCATACACCTAGGACTATATCAAAGGGTTTGGATCAATTCCTTTAAGTACGTCTATGTTTGCTTGCTTGCTTCTATGCTTTATCTCCATGCTTTGTTGTCTAGATCTAGGCCTTGCCATGCTTTTTGCCCTTCGTGGGTTTGTGCTCGTCAGTCTTTGGGGCCACTTGCTTGCATGGTTGCATCCACCCCTCTTGTAGTTTGTTGGATGTGACCACTTGTGAGACACATCTCCGTGATGTTGGTGTGCTTGATACACACCTTTCTCTACTCCGTGCGATGTTGTTATTCTTGCCTTGCTTGTTGTTGGCCACCCGTTTGACTTTCTTTGTTTCTTTGCATCTTTGCATGCTTGCCTACATGTTCATGGATGAGCTTGTGTGTCGTCCATACTCCAATCTCATGGAACTATAGACACCTGATCCAAACCTACATCTGTCCTCCTAGGACATCCTTTTTTGTTTGATAACATGTTTGTTTGCCCCCATTTGGCTCTCTCTCTTTGATAGATTGTCTTTTAGCATGCTTTTTTTTTCCTACTTGTTTCCTTTGTCATTGCATGTACACGCGTGGAGCATGGACGTTTGGAGGAAAGGTGCGATCTCCTAGGGGCAAGCAAAAGGGGTAAGGATGCAAGCAAGAAGACACAAGCCCACAAAGGGAAATGTTTAGTAGATTAGGGGGGCCTAGCCCCCTCTTGAATGGTTTTCTCTTTCCCTCTCCCTCTTAGCTTCTTCTCTAGAGCATATATTAGGGTTTGCCTTCTCCTTGTACCCTTTACCTTTCTTGCTCCTTGCATAGGCCGCATTCCCTGGGTATGGCAATGTCTGTTTCATATTTCTTATACCTTGTTGGGCTATAGCCTTGGAACGTTTGGCAATGTCTGTTATACTTTCCTGCTCTGTGTGATAGCATTGTGCATGATGCATGTATATATATATATATATATATATATATATATGCCTGTGTGTGTGTGGGTGATCGTGCACTTTGTATGATGGACCCTCGTGGCTATGTGAGCGACCCTCTCTAGCCATGAGTGCTCTTGACCTAGTGATATGAGTATGTGCTCAAGGCATTTGCTACAGGTGCATATTCATGTCATACTGTGTGCATAACCGTCCCGATCCATGTCACCGAGCGACATTGGTCTCCTTGTGTATGCGACATGTATCAATGTGCTTAATGCTTTGAAGGGCTTCAGCTCGTCCTAGCATGAACATGTTGGCATGTGCTGTATACACAGGCATGAAACCCTGTCGGTGTGTCATAGCGCACCAAATGCGAAACTCTGTCATATATTTTTCCTTGAAAATGGGGCATCCCCATTGCCATATTATCATGGCAAAAGTTTGGTGAAAATAGTGTTTTGTGTGCTATGATGCACCTGAGGTGAAGTGCTGCCGAATTTTCGCCACGAAAATAAGGCAAAATGTTGATGGATTTTCGCCATGGAAATTTGGCAATGATTCCAAACGCATTGAGGAAGCATCGATCGAGACCACATCCCTTCGAAATCCAAAACAAAAAGCCTAATTCACTTAAAGTCTCGAAAACTAATGCCAATAGCTCGTTTTCAACTATCAATGTCCTTAAATTATGATTTTATCAAAACAAAGCACTGTCTATGGACAGGTGTTGTGGGTTGCCTAATACCTTCCCTACACATAACCAAACTTCCAAACTCAAGAATCATGATTTTTTATCCATCCACACTAGGTTAGGAAAAACGAACTTTTTCTTAGCCTAGGATCGGTAATAAAATCAAATAGAGTCAAATGACCAGTCATACCTTAGAAAAAACCCAATGATTGGTGGCAACTTCACTTACCCTTGGTAATTTCCTTAAAATCGAGCGTCACCGCGATGGGTGGTTGAATAGCCGCGAGGCATTGACAGAATAGTGACTCCAATGGGGACACTTAGAGAGTTTAGCCTTTAAAGCTTTTGATAAGATCCTAATCTTTGGACATTGGCTTTCAAAAACGTTGAAATTGGCATTAGCCTCTGGGGCTTTCTTTTTGAAAAATGCTTTTACTATATCCTAGTAGAATATTTTCAAAACTCAAACATATTTTCCAAAAATGTTTTCAAATGGTTGTCCAAAAACCGGCTTTGAGGTATTTTCGTATGTGTGAAGCTTTCTTGCTTTCCTAAAGCATGCTTTACAACTTTCCTTCACATGTGCAAACCTAGGGTAGTAAACTTAATTTCTACTACACCTTTATCTATTCATATATATGTTGTGCCTAGAAAGTTTTTCCCCTTTCATTTCAAAATGCATGACATCAGCCCTCATATTGGGTCGAACCCAGACTCAGTGTTAAAGGCAAATTCTGGATACGTATACCTTAGACAGTTATTGGATGTCGAATTGTAGGGTTTTCCTAGGTCCATAGGTGGACAGGATTATGCTAAAAAGGCCCCTTTGATCCGCTCTATCCAACAACCTCTATGAAGGGAAGGATTAGATGATCGAGGTCCCCTCTAAGAATAGGACCAACTTGCCAGTTAAGCCGTGTCTCATATAGTTGGCCTAGACTAAGTCAAAACCCGTGAGGACTAGGAAGAGCCAAAGCCAAGTGAACATTGAAGCCTAGGCTAGGATATCCTTCATAGGATTTCTTTCAAAATGAGTCAAGGGGAAAGTGTCCAGTTTCTATTTGTAAGTTTTCCCTTTTGCTTGTGTCAAAGAGTTATGCTATACTCTAGGTTCTATCCATCCTGTTTACACGACATTTGTGATTAACCCCTAGGGAAAAGCAATCCCATTGCTTACACATTAGATCATACCCAATCCCTAAGGGTTTCCAACCCTACAAGGGCATGCATGCATACACTAATGGCTCCGTCATGTAAATGTGTATAGATAAAATTTGTGGTAAGTAGTCGGAACTCTGCACCAAGGAGGACATTGCCAAGAGTCCAAGATCTTCTCTGAGAAGACAAAACCATCTAGAATGAAGCCTCTTCATTGTAAATTTGAATTTCCTTTTATTGTAAAAGGCCCCTTCTTGGAGCAATTGTCTATAGTCCATGTTCTAAAGGCATTGTAAAAAGCCAAAATTTTGTAAAAGCATTGCTTTCTATGTAATCAAAAGAGAAGGGTCCATCCCATAATTTCGAGCATGATATGAAAGTTTTGGTTACTTGCCAAGCTTGTGTATTTATTCTGCATCACTATAAAAACTCACCATGATAAAAACCCGCTCAAGGGTTTAAGCCAATATTTTCAAGAATGATAGGTTCATTTTAAATAAGCAAGAACCTAAACTAACTTCGAGTTTGTTTTATGTTTCCACATTGTCAAATTTTCAAATGTACCCCATTTCTTTCCTATCACATTCTTTCCTTTCCAGGATTATAAAGAGAAAAGATTGCTCAAAAGAAACAGTCAAAGTTACCATCACGTCATGATCCTATCATCACTAGGTCTCGTGCTAGAGGAATGTCTACTAGTGATCCTTCAGCTTTTGAAGTGAGTGTTACTGAGTTGATGTAGATGAAAGAATAGATGGAAAAAATTATGTCCATGATGCAATAGTTGGTTGTAGGAGGGAGCTAAGATTCATCTGGTTCCACTCTAAAGGGCCCTGTGCCTCAGTCTGAAAATGAGACCTGGCCGCCACCAGATCCAAATCAAGGCCAAGCCATACCACCATTCGTCCCACAAGGGGGTGACCAAGAATTGAATCCTTCTAAGGATAAGACCTCAGAGTTTGGTTACGGCCAGGTAAAAAGTTAAGTGGAGACCTTGATTGAGAAAATTTGTATCATAGAAGGCTCTGGCGCCCAAGGAAGTGTTGATCTGGACAACTTGACCAATTTCCCTTAGCTTATTATTCCTCCCAAATTCAAGGCACCCTAGTTTGTCAAGTATGATGGCACTGGAGATCTTTGCTTTGCCAAATTTTCCCTGATAGCTTGATTGGCCCTACAGCCATATGGTATGTGAGATTAGAAAAGACCTCTAGCTAGAGAGAGATGGCCAATGCCTTATTGGAGTATTACCGGTTCAATATTGAAATAGCTCCTGACCACACAGTTTTTTGGAGGACAAAAAAGAAGAGTGGGGAATATTTCCATGAGTATGCCTAAAGGTGGCATGAGCTAGCTGCACAACTGCTTCCTCCCATGATGGATGATGAAATGATCAAGTGGTTTGTTGATAACCTTAAGCCTCCTTACTATGAGAAGATGATTAATGCCTAAGTCACTCGCTTCGCAAGCCTGATTCCTATTGGGGAGCGTATTGATGAGGACATTAGGAGCAAAAAGATAGTCGATCCTAAGGCTTTGAATTCTATGATAAAACAACAAGTGAAAAAGGCAACTGGCCGCAAAGGGAAGGAAGCCGATGTTTGTATGATCGAAAAAAAACCTGAAGGATGAAGGGGTGTTGTTTCTACTTATATAGCCTCGAACGCCTGACCTTATCAACAATAGGTTCAGCCATCCTAGGCACCTTACCGGGCATTCAATTAGAGGGGAAGGCCCGATTAACCCCGATATCCCAAGACGAAGCCACTAATATTCTCTATGTTACCCATGCCCATGGCAGAGCTTTATGCTTATCTATTAGAGAAGAAGCTAGTGACTCCAATATTAGCGAAAGCTAGAGATGGTCCTCCTCTGCCCAGTTTTGACCCATCCAAGAAATGTGAGCACCATTTTGGGTCTAAGGACACACCCTGTAAGAACATGTGCATTTGAGACATCAAATTCAAGATCTCATCGATAACAAGCTAGTATAGTTTGACAACACGGTCGGGCTGAATGTCATCGCCAATCCCTTGCCTCCTCATCTGGAAGGGAACATGAATGTTATCTCTACAATGGAGGAGAGGATCCTAGATTTCTTGTCCCCCTCATTCCCTTGGAAAACCATGTTATGGGCTCTAGCCTGAGAAAGTCACATTAATAATGAGAATAGTTCTCACTTGATCATAGTGACTGGTATGACCTCGCTACCGAGGAATATTAATTGTAGGATTGGGTTGTCGTTGCACCTAATATAATATGTTTTTATGGGTTCCATATCATATGGTTGTGGTTGCAAAATATAATGTCCTTGTAATTAAGTTCATAGTCTCAAATTGAAGTTGTCATAAACTTTTGCTCTCTAGCTACTCTATTAATAGAATCACATTGACTAAGAAACAATTTTGGACACTGTGCTTAAAGGAGTTGAAGTACATAAATATGCTTTGATTCAGCATTGTCATAATTTTCCTTTACATGATGCATTTTGGAAGATAGCTTATGATGTGATCATAGTATTATTGAGATGCTAAAATGTTACATTGGCTTCTATCTCAATTGTGGTACAGCATGAGATGCAAAAGTTAGCACTAGTTTCAGACTTTATATTAAGTCTAAATGAGATGTTTAGTATGAATCATATTGAGTGCTAAGAAAGGCTTTAAGAGTTCCAATTTTAGATTATTTTATGAAAATATTTTTATCTTCAAATGAATTGGAATTCTTGGATATAGAGATTAATTGTCAATCTCATATGGATATGATCCACAAGTCCTTGTTAGAATCATTTCATCAATTCAAATTATTTTGAAAATAAATAAATTTTTTTTATCTGAGTTGATAAATGAGTTCTACGCAATGGAAGACATCCTAAAAGGTAAGGCTGGGATCAATATGACTTAATTTAAATTCTAAGCCTTAACTGAAAGGTAAGGGTAAGAAGAAGAATAATAATACCAAACAAATGGGCAATCTAGTTGTCCTAGGAGTTGCCAAAAAGGAAATTAGACTCGAAAGAATGACCAAAAGGAAAGTGTTTCCATTATGGTAAATCTAAGCTTTGTTCATTATTGTATTGTTTGTTTTGGCACTTAAGTCTAGATTTTATTAATCTAAATGATATTCTAGACTGGTGAAAAATGGGATTTTAGAACCATTATTTTTTTGCTATATTCCCAGTCTATGAATTCTATTTAGAGGATAATATGATCTAGAGCTCCTTTATTGTAAAGGAATATAGTTCCAATGACTTCTTTAAGTCAATGCACACATGAAGGAGGAATATGACTCTTTTAGATATGGTAAAGTACATGATAAGTATTTCCATTTGCTTATTTCTTTTAGAGATATACTCTAATTATTACTATACATTTTCTAAAATTGATTTCAAAAGTTTATTCCCAGGACATTTGTCAAATTGTGGATTGGGTGAAAACCTAGTATATGATACTTCTACTTTTGGAGATGTCTAGCACTTGTGCTAGAAAGGAAGTCTAACAAATTGGAATCAAAAGGTAGAAAAATGTGTGTTTATGTTGGGTATCCAAAAAGGAATTGCGGAAAATTATTTTAGCAGTCATAAAGATAACAAGGTGTTTGTAAAGTACAAATGCAAAGTTTCTAGATAATGACCATGTGAATAATCTTAAAGCTAAATGTATAATTGTTCTAGAAGAAAAATGTCAGAATTTGTTGTAGGACAACTATAAAATACATTTAGAAATGAGATGGTTGTATTAGATACACCACAAGACATTATTCTATAGTGGGAGGATTATCAGATTACCTAATAAATTCATACTTTTGGGATAAACTTGTGAAGTCATCCCATAAGGATATGAATTTGATTCTTGGTCCTATGAAAAGGCAATAGATGATATGAATATCCATTACTGGATCAAAGTTATGTAAATAGAATTATATTTTATTTAAAGTCTATAACTTGTAGAGGCACCTAATGGCATTAAGCCTATTATTTTCAAATAGGTCTACAGTAAAATGAGATTGATAGTTTAGAAGGTGTAAACCTTCAAAGTCAAGACTAGTGGCGAAAAGATTTATTCAGAAAGAAATGGATCAACTATGAAAAGATTTTTCACTAATAGTCATGTTTGACTCTATCTAGATTCTCTTATCCATTATATTTCATTTGGATGAAATATGACAATGGATATTAAGAAAGCTTCTCTTAGTAGCAATCTTGATGAAGACGTCTATATGATGTAGCTAGACTAGTTCATAGCAAAGAACTAGTTGTATTTAGTATGCAAGTTGCTTAAAATCCATTTATGGACTAAAGCAAGCATCTAGATCATACTATATCATTTTTGATCAAGCAATCAAATTGTTTGATTTGATCAAGTAGTGATAAGCCTTATGAGTGTAAAAGCTATATAGAGTAATAAACATCTTAATGTATGTTGATGACATTCTAATCATTTAGAATGATGTATAGATATTGTCATCAATAGAATTTTTTGTTGTTGTCAAGACCAGTTTGATATAAAGTACTTAGGTGAGATTGGCCACATCCTAAGAGTTAAACTTTGGTAAGACTCAGAAATTAGGATGTTGGGTATATCTCAAACTGCTTAAATAGATTAGATTCTAGCCAAGTATGACATGTGATACTTCAAGAAATGATTCGTTCCCTTTAAGTTTGAATTTCTTTTGTAAAGGACTATAGTCCTAAGACTTATAAAAGAAAGAGCATATGAAGACGGTTCCTTATACTATGCTAATAGGAAGTCTCAGTTATGCTATGTTGTATGCTATGCCAAGTACCTATTTTGCAATGGGCATGTTAAGCAAATATCAATTAAATCCAGGATCACTTAATTTAGTGGCAGTAAAGCATATACCCAAATATCTTAGGAGAATGAGGGATTATATGCTTATCCACCAAAGTGAGGATTTGATGGTTACTGGTTGTACAAATACTGACTTGTAGTTTCATGGAGTTTGACTTCAAGATATGTGTTCACCCTAGGTGGTGAAGGTACACATTAAGCTTAAGTATGATCTCATTAGAGAGATACTAGAGCATGGGATGTAGTAGTAGAAAAGATAATTTATGCAATAAATCTGGCTGAAACTTTTTTCCAGACCTTGCCTTAGAGTGACTATGAGTTACTTTAAAGGGAAATAAGTGTTAGATATATGAAAAATTATCTTTGAGGGCAAGTGGGAGATTGTTAGGGTTTGTGCCCTAAAATCCAATTTATTGGCATGTTATAAATAATTAAATTGTTTAATATTATGAGACTATTTGTAAATGAACTAATTGGACATTATCATAGTCCTTGAGATGCATTGTATGTGATTTGTGTAATTTAGTTATAGAAGATATAAATCACAAGTTCCTTGTAAACTCAAAATATAGTTCGTAGTCGGTGATGAAATTGGGCATTTCATCTGCGAACACTTTAACGCATCAACTAAGATGGTTTGTCTTGATCATGGAAATGGAGACTTCTACTTGATGTGTTGATATGTCTTAAGTGTGTAAGACATATTGAACTGAACCGCTGTGAGATTAATTATTCAATTAACGACTATCACATGAATAATTAATCTCACGACTTCTAATTTCATAAACTCTCAATCCTGAGAGGATAGTGAACCCAATTATGAAATGTAGGTTACTTTGATATATTAGAAGTGAGATCTAGTTTAACAGTCAAAACCTCAGTATGTTAGGTAACCACACGTAGTGTTGAGGGAACACATATTCTCAAAATGGAATCCATAATCTTTTTCTATAGAGACACGAAATATCCCTTTGAGATAAGTTTAATGGAAACTGGTTATTCAGGGTCAGCCACTTTAGTAAGAGTTACTAAAGTTTATATTTTATGAAATTAGATTTCATAAATATGAATAACTAAAAGATTAAACTGGGCACTTAAGGAATAAAATAGTTGTTTACAAAGTGACAATTCATTATGACTTTGTTCACTATGGATATTTCATGGAGGGGTCCAATGATATCATACTAGAGTTTTGGGATATAATTTATTAATAAGGCCTAGAGTGTAATTATATTTCCATAGTGGTACTTGTTATATAATTAATGGCAACTTTGGGCTTGTCAAGAGTTGACAGATAAGTCTGAGGCCCATTGGAGCTAGAGCCTTATTAGTCCATTTGGTCCCATCCCAAGCTACACACTTAAGCCCAATTGAACTAGCCCAAAAGGCTAACCTAATTAGATAATCAGTTATTTATTTAATAAAAGTTGTTAAATAAAATAACTGCCAAGGCAGTTAAGATGTATGTATGATTAAAAGAGGAGAAAGTAATTTTTCTCTACAAAATCTTGAAAATACACTTTTCCAAAGGAAAATCAACGTACACAAGAACTGATTGAGAGACCACTCATCTTGGGCACCATGTGGAATTGGGATGAAGATTGAAGGTATTCTCAAGTTTTGTTTTTGAGTCTCACTACATCAAGGTACGCTTTCTTTTCTTTGTTCTAGAATTCAAGGTTACATTTTATCTCTCATGAATGAAGTGGATCCTTGTGTTGCTTCCGTTGTGGGTTTTGTATGAGATGCAAAACTAGTTTTTCCAACAAGTTATTCAATGCACACCATGGAAGGAGCGTAGCCTTTGACGTGAATATTCATGAAGGGTAGCCGAGGATCTTTAGCCTTGACAGCTTTGGGAGCCTTTTGGAAGCTTTAGTACACAAGGGTGTATCCAAGAATGAGGTGTGTCGCACATAACTGACTATCCGCATGCACATAAATTTGGGATTGGAGTATTTTGCTAAGGTCTGTAGTGTTGATCAGTTGTTTGTTCTTCTTAATTGCAATGTCAGCTGCAAAATAAAACAACAAAATTAGCAAGATAGAAACAACAATAAGTAGGGCAAGGAAGCTCATCGGGATGCCAATTTCCTGTGATCATGAGAAAATCTCCCTTTGTTTCCTTGTTGGAATCCAAGAGATGAAACCAACCTTACTTCCCCCATGGTGACACTTAAAGTAGAAGCCTGAGGTTGCAGTATCTTGGCAATTGTACACCCCAATTGATGTCATGCTCCGTAAGGTCGAGGTTGAGCCTCTTATTATGCTTAGCAACACTACTAACCAACCTAAATATATTCGGGGGTACACTAGTGTCAAGACGTATCCTAAAATGTCTCAAAAAATTGGCGAGCAGTCTACTCATTGGGATCCTAACCCCAACCTTTAAGAATGTGACTAAGTGAATGATCACGATTTCATTCCCCCTTTTAACATATAAGTCATTCTCATGACAGTAACTCACCCCAACATTGTCAGGAATCCCATAACTAGTTCTAAATGCAGCTAGCCTCTCGGGGGTATCATCTAGGGACCTAAATTTACCCATTGTACTACTGAAAGTATAGAAAAATGGAAAAAGAAAGATTAAAGTGACTAAAGTTGAAGAGGAAGCTTACCTAAGCTGTTAGGACATATGTGATTCACTTGTTAGGAACATATGTCACTATTTTATGGAATTGGCTAATCCTTTGACAAAACGCACTTTACTTGTATTTGGGTAGATCTAGGATGTGTTTAATACTTCAAGAAACTTTGTTTCAAGATCAAGTATTGAAGCCATGCAAGTCTGTCCAAGATTCAAGTCTAAAAAGTGCCTGTCATTAAAGCTCGACAGCTAGCCATCTATCGAGCTTGAAGAGCTGTTCTAGCCCCGTGGCTCGACAGATTGGGTATCTGTCGAGGTTTATGAAAAACAGAGTTTCAATTTTGTTTTGACTACAATCATGATTATGTGTTTGGGCTTTCTTTTCTCACAACCCTGGACATATAAAAAGATTATTTTAAGGGCCGTCAAAGGGGAACAAGTTGCAAAAGTGTTCAGCAAAGTTTGTTCAAGCAAATTGTGACCGGAGACAAAATTTGCCTTACTTCATCTTTCTTGTGAAGAATTTGTTGTGTTTGTACACCGTAGGGTTTTGTGACCAAGCATCTTCTGGATCTTCATCATGTGATGAACTGAAGAACTTTGCAACCAACAACCTTCTCTAGTTGGTGATTGAAGTCACGTACTGGGATCTGTGTAATTGGTTAGTCACATACTGGGAGTCGTGCATCAAAATGAGAGGTTGTCATTACAGAACTAGTCTAATTGGGTATTGGGGTAAGGGTTCAACTGTAGGTTGGTATAAGGTACTGGTATTCCTTTACTTGTAACCGCTTGTTGTGATAATAGTGGATTCTCGGGAGTGGTGACATTAAAATCACTCGGTGGAATTTTTGCTGTGTAGGTTTTCCCCATTCATAAACAAATCACCATGTCAATTTATTTTCCGCTGCATACTTAGTTTAATTGGTGATTTGTTTGTGCTACCACGCTATTGCATGTTAATTTGATTAATTAATATACTTGGCTAATTAATTAAATAATTTCATCACAAGGGGTCAATACGGTTTTGGCCTTACTTGGTAAGTCTCCAATCCCTCATTTTCATGCATTTCATACTTTGTAACCTAAGTTTTTGGGATTTTTACAAAATTTGGGGTTTTTCAAAATCAAAGTGGTTTTTGTGAAATTTTTGGGATGATTTTTGAAGATTTGATCTTAAAAACTTCATGCATTGCATTCCCTGAGCATTATAACAGTATTGTCATGCATTTAGATGTGTGCAACTGATTGTATATTGGTAGTTTTGGATTGGGCTGAGCCCATGATGCAATTATCTTTGCACATCACATGCTCATGCATTTTCATGCATACATCCTTTACATTCAATTTATTTGAACTGTTTTTGGGACTTTTCTGAGTGTTTCTTTCTTCCCCCTCACTCTCTAGTTTACGTTAGTGCGTCAATAGCACTAAAACGTAAGTCTACTCCGTCTCGGAACCCTCTTTGTTCCGGGGCATCATCTTTTTCTGATCCTACCCCCTCTTCTATTCGGTTTTGTGATGAGGATGCCCGAAAGGACTTCTTGGAGAACTTTTCTTGACGAGGTGTTCATTCGGAATGCTGAGTCATCTTGTCAGACTTCTCCGACACTGACCTACCCACTATTATTTGCAGTCGGGGTTAGGAGTCACTGTGTGACATCTCGGTCACTTGTCCTTCTGTTCTGATCTAGGAGTTCTACTCCAACATGCATGGATTGGATACTTCTGTACCTCTTTTTCATACTCGCATTTGAGGTACGCGCATAGTTGTCACACTGGAGTTGGTATCTGATGTGCTCTGTGTTCCGAGGGTAGAGCATCCTGACTACCTCGGATGTGAGCATCTGAGGATTGTGTCTAAAGACGAGATGATTTCTGTTTTCTACGAGTGCCCTTCTGATTGGGGTGATCATCAGTTTACACCATGTACGACTTTTGGTAAAGGTCCTAGATTCATGAACATGGTGATGACTTTTGTTTTGCACCCTCTTTCTTACTATAACTCTATCACAGAGCCTCGTGCTCGATTTTTGCTTTACCTTCTTAAGCATCTCATTATAGATTTTCCTTCACATTTCATTCTTTCTATCATAGATGTGTATAGGGATACGGCTACCCGTGATAAGCTCATCTTCCCTTCAGCTATCACATGGATTTTATGCCATTTTTCTGTTCCTTTTCCCTCTTCCGACCACTTCTCCGTCATGTGTGCCATTGACTACGCTACCGTTAAACGGTGCGAGGTGCAATTTCGGTCAAGACAATCTGGTATGGCAGCTCCTCCCACTTCTTCAGCTCTATCCACCTCCGCTCCTTCTACTTCAGCGGGAGGTGTGACTCTAGACACGATCATGGCACAGCTTTAATGCATGGATGCTCGCCTTGACACTCTCACTGATGAGTTATGTCAGGTGAACACCCGTGTCGGCCATATTGCTAGATGGCAGGCTCACCTTGGTGGCTTTGTGGAGTCTCCTTCTCCTCCTCCCAAGGCATCTGAGGCATCTGAGGATGATGACGACTCCGACGGCGATGATGATGGTGAGGATGGAGATGCTAGCTCTTCCAGCTCTAATGAGATGTCTACTTGACATTCTGACCCTTTGTCACTAGTGACAAAATGGGGGAGTAGTTTTGGTTATGAGAGTAGTCATAGTTAGGGGGAGGGTTAGTATAGGAGATTTTTGTCAAGGGGAGAGTGCACATTGAGGGATGTAGTGAGGATTTCATGTATCTTTTCTTTTCTTTCTATTTTAGATACATTATTCATGTACCTTAGATCTTGTGATCATATTGTGATAGCAAACCTTTTACTTGTTTATATATATACATTTGAGGTCGTTATTACAGTTCTTTCACCTATCTCTCTCCATGTGTTGTTTCTATTCTTTCTTTATACACATGTTTCTTTTACTTGTATGCAATTTATTATTTCAGTTTCACACAAAGATGCCTTGATGAGTTTTGTTTAAAGTATTTCAAAAATACAGGTTGTCAAAGTTTACTTGCCACAAACTCTCTTCTTGCAAAGTTTTTCAAGAGTTTGTGTTAAGATAGATTTTATTGTATGTAACAAGTGAATATGAGTTGAGTGATTTATGACTTCTCTCATATCTCATTTATTTGTTATGGTTTTGTCACGGATTGCCAAAGGGGGAGATTGTTAGGACATATGTGATTCACTTGTTAGGAACATATGTCACTATTTTATGTAATTGGCTAATCCTTTGACAAAATGCACTTTACTTGTATTTGGGCAGATCTAGGATGTGTTTAATACTTCAAGAAACTTTGTTTCAAGATCAAGTATTGAAGCCATGCAAGTCTGTCCAAGATTCAAGTCTAAAAAGTGCCTGTCATTAAAGCTCGACAGCTAGCCATCTATCGAGCTTGAAGAGCTGTTCCAGCCCAATGGCTTGACAACAGCTTGATAGATAGGGTATCGGTCGAGGTTTATGAAAAACAGAGTTTCAGTTTTATTTTGACTCCAATCCGTGATTATGTGTTTGAGCTTTCTTTTCTCACAATCCTAGACATATAAAAAGATTATTTTAAGGGCCTTCAAAGGGGAACAAGTTGCACAAGTGTTCAACAAAGTTTGTTCAAGCAAATTGTGATCGGAGATAGAATTTGCCTTAGTTCATCTTTCTTGTGAAGAAGTTACTGTGTTTGTACACCATAGGGTTTTGTGACCAAGCATCTTCTGGATCTTCATCGTGTGATGAACTGAAGAACTTTGTAGCCAACAATCTTCTTTAGTTAGTGATTGAGGTCGCGTACTAGGATCCACGCAATTGGTTAGTCACGTACTGGGAGCCGTGCATCAAAAGGAGAGATTGTCACTACAGAAAAAGTCCAATTGGGTATTGGGGTAAGGGTTCAACTGTAGGTTGGTATAAGGTACTAGGATTCCTTTACTTGTAATCGTTTGTTGTGATAATAGTGGATTTTCAAGAGTGGTGACCTTACATGGTGGGATTTTTGCAGTGTAGGTTTTCCCCATTCGTAAACAAATCACCGTGTCAATTTATTTTCCACTGCATACTTAGTTTAATTGGTGATTTGTTTGTGCTACCACGCTATTGCATGTTAATTTGATTAATTAATATACTTGGCTAATTAATCAATTAATTTCATCACAAGGGGTTAATACGGTTTTGGCTTATTATAAGCAAAGGGGAACTCAAGCTAGACACATTGGGAACAAAATGGGAGGTCTCTCACAAACGAATGAAAAAAGGTAGGTGAAATGAAAATCTTGAAGCAGGCCCTTGGGTTCCTGCGTCACACCGAATCCCTAAGTAGAAATCACACCATTCATTTGGCCACGCGCCCAATCCTAAGGACGAGAGAAGAAGGGTTATGTCTCATACATTAAATGCAAAGCTGGCGCCTGCCTCATCAATGTCAGTTAATGATGCACCCACACCTTGAACCATGATCTCTACTCCATTAAAGGAGAAGACATTGTAGGGGGCTATTGTTCACCGGGGGTGGGGAGGGGAGTATAACCACCTTAGGGATTTCGGATCAAAGAAGGAATTCCATAGAGATATTCCTGAAATAGGAAATTGGCCCAAGCCTCAACATCAAAGAGCCCAAGTCCATGAAATTGTGGGTTGATTTGGACTAGTTACCGAGGTAATCCAAGGAACACCCAACCGAGGAGAGATCTAATGGATTTATTAGAAGAATCAGCCCCAACCCTTTTCCCAAGAAACACGAAGAAGATGACATAGAGCCCAAAGTAATAGTCACCTCTGCATTAATTAGGTGTTACTACCTAATGTCAGCTCCATTAAATGATGAATGACTAGTCTGAACAGTAGAAACACTCAAAAAGTCTTTTTTCATGATGAATGACTAGTCTTTTTTCGGATCAAATCAAGAAATGCACAGCTGGAAAGAAGGAAGGGGATAAGGATAAAAGGAGGAGTTAGTCCACAAGAGAGGGGATCCAGAAAAATTGAAAAAGAAGAACAAGAGAGAAAAAGAGAGAGAGCTAAATTTGTATTCAATTTTACTTTGTACATTGTACCTTGAGAAGAAGTTTTTCTTAATCAAATTATCTTTTCTCAACCATCTTTGTCCTTCAATTCTAGTCTTCCCATTGTGGATTTATTTTTACCATTTCTTAGAAATTAATTGTGTTGATGAAAAGCTTTATACTATCTTTGAGTTTTTGACCCCCACAATATTTATTCTATTAACACCATTCAACAATAAACATAACATGTGTTAACAAGTTTAAATAAAATTTATTTTAGACAATTTAAGGTATTTAAGGTTTAAATGAAACTTATTTAAAACTCTAAGGTTTAAATAAATAAATAAATAAACTATAAGGTTTAAATAAAATAGCTTTAAAAAATTTAAGGTTTAAATGAAATATTTTGAAAATTTAAGGTTTAAATGAAATATTTTGAAAATTTAAGGTTTAAATATAAGCTGCCCAAATCTCGTTTTAAAAAACTATCTACACTAAAATTTAAAACATGGTTTTCTTATTCCAAAAATGTAAAACTCATTTTATTCTATTAAGACAAGACATGCATTTGATGTCTTTATTTATATATTATTAAATTAAGACATCAACTTATTATTATTATTATTATTATTGATTAAGTAAACATGATACAAATCACTATTTCTTATTTAATGACAAAAACATTTATTAATTAAATATTTGAGTGTTAAAGTGCAACCCATATAAAAGAGATATTTTTTTTAAATTTTTTTTTTTTTCCCGATGAGAAACGAGATTTCTTTAATAGCAATATTCAAGTTGTTTCAGTTTCATGGCACGCAAGTGCATAATAATAATAATAATATATTTTTTTTCTTGGGGTGGGGGAGGGGGTAAAAGAATATCA
Organism: Quercus aquifolioides; assembly: GCA_019022515.1. NCBI lineage: Eukaryota > Viridiplantae > Streptophyta > Magnoliopsida > Fagales > Fagaceae > Quercus > Quercus aquifolioides. The sequence goes on along the minus strand of CM032330.1, from coordinate 46,495,228 downwards.
TTTACTAACGTATGTGGTCCATGTGGGATTAATGACTTTTCTTAGGTAATATTCATTTCATCCCAATTTATTTGTCCTGTTTCAAAAATTCAACTTTTTAAGGGAATATTATTTATTATATTTTTTGTTATATATAAAGGTATAAGTTTCCAAAACTACCCTTATTAATTTAAATTATAGAAAAAGAATGGCATTAACTTTAGATAAAGTAAAGGGCAAGATAGAAATTTTAATTATTAATTGGCGTAAATACACTTTTGGTCCTTACGTTTTGGGCAATTTCTCGATTTGGTCCCTAAACTGATTTTGCTCCTAAGTTAGTTCCTGATTTTTTAAAATCGTTTCTAAAATGGTCCCTACTGTCAACCTAGTTACGGAAAAAGCTGAGGTGGCAAACGGCGTGTCCTACTTGCTGACGTGACGCTGACGTGGATATTAAAATATTATTAAAAAAACTTATTTAGTATTTTTGAAATGCCACGTCATATTTAAATTAATAAAAAAATTAAAACAAAAATCCAGGTCAGAAATTTTAAAATAAATAAATAAATAAACATTAATTTAATTAAATTAAGAAAAAAAAACTTTTTCAGTTTAAAAAATTGAGTTTAAAAAATGGGTTTACTTTTCATTATTTTTCGGAAGAACATTGTTCTTCTTCTTCCCCAGGACATGAACTTCATGCTTCATGTTCTTCCCCAAATCAAACCCAATAAATCCAAGAAATCAAACCCATAAACATCAGTAAATCAAACCTAATAAATCCAAGAAATCAAACTCATAAGCCACCCAATAAATCTAAGAAATCAAAATCATAAACCACCCAATAAATCTAAGAAATCAAACCTATAAACATCCAGTAAATCAAACCCAATAAATCCAAGAAATCAAACCCATAAACCCCTAGTAAATCAAACCCAATAAATTCAAGAAATAAATATACAAATCCACATTAAAAAAAAAAAAGAAAAAAAAAACCACAAACACGAAACCAAACTCACCGAGACAACCCCATCTCCAAAAACCCAGAAAAAAGCGGTGACGCTAGAGTCACTTGCATCCTCAGACACCGACAAATCACCGAAGGGCACGTTGGACACTCCCATCCTCCCTCTCATCAATACCCTCAATAACCACCCTTGCTACTTCACCATCAGCTCCTACTCCGACCGTATTTCTATCCTCTCCCAACCCATACACCAAACCCAACCCAACAAAAAATCCAAAGGCGGCTCCTGGCTCTTCGTCTCCCACAACTCGGCCGATCTCGACTCCGTCATCTCCCTCCTCTTCCTCGACTCACCAACTCGCTCCGAACCCGAACCCGAGTCCGAACTCGTCCTCCGCTTCGAACCGCTCATCGTCGCCATGGAGTGCAAAGACCTCGCCTCGGCTCAGTCTCTGGTCTCCATGGCGAGGTCGGCCGGGTTCAGAGAATCTGACATAACCAACGCGAACAACAAGCGCGTGATTGTCGCGATCCGTTGCTCGATCTGGCTGGAGGTTCTGTTGGGGACCACCAAGTTCGTTCGGTACCTCGTCCGCGTGGCCAACGAGAAAATGGAAGAGACAGAGAAAGAGAGGATCTGAAAAAAAAAAAAAAAAAAAATATATATATATATATATATATGAAGAAGAAGAAGAAAGAAATGAAAAGAAGAAGATACAGACACAAACACAGAGCAAGAGAGTATCTGAATAAGTTTTTCCTTTTTTTGTTTTTGATTTTGAATTTTTTCAGTTTAATTTTTTAAAATTATTTTTATTTTTTTATTAATTAAAATGCTGATGTGGTATTTTTTAATAATATTTTATTATCCACGTCAGCGCCACGTCAGCGTCACGTCAGCAAGCAGGACACGCCGTTTGCCACCTCAGCTTTTTCCGTAACTGGGTTGACGGTAGGGACCATTTTAGAAACGATTTAAAAAAATCAGGGACTAACTTAGGAGCAAAATCAGTTTAGGGACCAAATCGAGAAATGACCCAAAATGTAGGGACCAAAAGGGTATTTACGCCTTATTAATTTTTTTTAAAGAGGCCTTCATTTTGGGACATCCAAAAATGGAATGGAGGACCAACAAATTGGGACGGAGGGGGTAATAAGCAAGAACCACCATCTCATTATTTATTCCAGAGGACTACAAAAGTCAAAAGTTGGCCTGTGTTGGTTGATTCCATGATCTTTGATTATCTACAAAAGTCATCTTGGGAGTAAAGTGAATGATGTTTCCTTCTCTCACATTCATAGTGGGGTCCACTAATTAAATTCATATTATAGGTTCACCATAAATGCAATAGAATAGAACACCATTTTACTATACTCCGAGAGTACCTAAAAATTTTTCATGGCCATCACTCTATTACAATATTTTACACGGCCACCACTTTACTTTTTATTTTTATTTATTTATTTACTTTTTTGGGTTCATGCCTTAACTCAGTTTTGATTTTAAAATTTTTATTTATTGAAAGCAATGTTTAGGGTATTTTTGTCAAATATTTAGTTTTTGCAAAAACAATTACTGAAAAGGCGCCCAAAGTTATTTTGTTGTGTAACCCTTTTGGGAACTTGAGTTTGTTAAACTACAGTTTCTAAGTGAAAATCGAATTTAATAAACTCGAGTTCCAAGCAAATAGTCGCTCATGTGGATTGTCTTATTAAAAATACCACATCAGATGATCCACGTGAGAAGTTATTTGCTTGTAACTCAAGTTTGTTAAATTCAATTTTCACTTGGAATTCAAGTTTAGCAAAATTGTGTTCCAAAAGCGGCTACATAACTATATAACTTCAGCCAGAAGCTTTTATATATATATATATATATATATATAGAGAGAGAGAGAGAGAATAATGGTACCATCTATGTAGAGTGGATGATGAGTATGAAATATTGGTGATTCAATTAATTTTATGGTTTCCTGAAATATTATATTTGAATTTGATAATCAATAATATTAGTAAAAAAACGCTAAATTGTAAATTACACCTTTAAAGTTTGAGGGTATTTGGATTTTACACCACGAAATTTTAAAATTTGGATTTTACCCCTGAAGTTTTGAGGTGTTTAAATTTTACACCTAAAAGTTTCACATGGCATGGCAAGTTTGTGTGGCACTTAAGGTAAAATATGGACAGAGGGGTTGTTGAAACAAATGCAATAAAACTTCAGGGAATAAAATCCAAATTCTGAAACTTCAGGGTATAAATCCAAACACCTCAAAATTTTAGAGAATAAAATTCAAATACTCTCAAGCTTTTGGGGGTAAAATCCAAACCCTAAAATTTCAGGGTGTAAAATCTAAACACCCTCAAACTTTAGAGGTGTAGTATGCAATTTAACCTAAAACAATTAATAAACTTTATTGAATTAATGTAATAATTAATATAACAAAAAAAAAAAAAAAGGGACATGCGGTACAATAGGGTGCAACCTTTCTAGGGTTATAGCAATTAATTTTCAAAATTAGCAGTTATGTGGCCAAAAAATGACTTATTCCATTATTGTTGGACCTTTTTTTACTATCCTTTATTTATATTTACATTGGATATAGATTTCTTTTATTCCAAATATAAAGAAATCACATTACACATGGTTGAACTCTTCTTACAGTTACACCTCCTAATTTGTTTTATTGGATAATTAATTTGACAAATCCACCATTAAATTTTATTGTGTTCTTATGTTTTCATGTTTTTCATGTTTGCAAAATATTAAGATAATTAGAGAATCATAACCATTTTATCTATTATTAAAATGTTCATATTTAAGGTTTTATTTTATATTTTAAAATTATATAAATATAAATTTATGAATTTTTTTATTGAAAATAGAATTTCAACTTATGGAATTTGCTCTATGATAATTGGTCTTTATCATTTGGATAAGGTACAATTTCATTCTTTCTATAAACGAGGTTCAAATAGGTGGAGAGAGAGAGAGAGAGAGAGTAAAGTACAAAATAGAAGGAAGAAAGTGAAGTCTATTCAAGTTCAGCTACAAGATAAAAAATAATGGTCAAAAACTCTACAATCATATAAGCCAGTCCGTTTGGCTTGAACTTGGTGTGTGTTTGACTCTAAATTAAAAAGCCAGTTTATTTTATTATTCAGCTTATTTTTGCTATTATTCATGGCCCCGCTACACTTTTTGGTACTATTTATGAGTTTCACTGTGTATTTCAGCTAACTTTTACCTTTATCTACAGTAATTCCAGTAAAAATTTTCAGTTTCAGCAAAATAAGCGAATCCCAAATAGGCCTTTATAAGCTTAACTTTTAACTTTCAGCTTTTATGTATAATTTTTTAAAACCATATTTTTTTTCTTACATTTTTAAAGTACAAATAAACTGTAAGGTTGAAATTTATCAACCATCTTGTTGGCTTTATTCTGTGCCAATTTGCTTGTAATTTAGCACTTAGTAACCCTGTATTTAGGTGGGATTCATGTAAGGGTAGTGTGTGAAGAGAGTGTGAAGAAAAGCTCAAGTTTGTGCAAAGAAGCAGAGTTTTGCGGCTAGGACTCGCGGCTGACTCGCGATTGGCAAGCCGCCAACTGCAGGGACATGAGAAGCACACAGGGGAGCTGAAGGGTCGCGCCAGCTATCGCACTACAGGACAAAAGTCCCAGGCTGGCCAGGCTATTGTCTCGTGACTTGAACTCGCGACTTGGACAAGCCGCGAGGCCAAGCCGCCAACCAACCCTGTTTGGCAAAAACTGTCTCTTCGTATTCCAAACACACACCACTATATATAGACCCTTATTCCCACTAAATTGAGAGAGCTTTTAGAGAGAATTTTGTGAGAGAAACCCTAGAGCAAAACAAGATTGCCTCATCCCCAATCTTCATCTGAGAGACTCTACAAATTCCTCTACTCTCTTCCTCTCCATTGTTACATTCTTGAGAGGTCATTGACCAAATCCTTTTCTCACCACACCCACGTCTATGAGAAGGTTCATTTGGTGCTAAGGGAAGCAGTTAGGAAGGAACCATTATACATTGGTTGATGCTATGGTCTAGTAGCGGAATTCGGGAAGCTAAAGAAGAAATAGGTTCGGTGTAACCTCGTTGGAGCAAAAAGTTTGGAGGGCTTAGGTACTTGGGTAGATTAGGCTTGGAGGGTCTTCTGCTGTTCATGTATCCCAACTACATTCTTTAGTGGATTATTTCACCCCTTGGAGGGCGGCGGAGAGGTTTTACGTCGAGGACTTCGGTTTCCTCTTCGATAACACATCGTGTGTTGTCCGTGTGTTTGCATCTTCCTTCCCTTTATCTTTGCCTTATATTTACTGCTGTGGATGTGTTTATATTTGGCTTAGATTAGTTATCAATTCTGTGATTGGTTTATGTTCATGTTTCGCACATTAATTGTTTGATTATAAGCTTGAATCGATAATTTATAATTTGGGGTCTAAACGTTCAAGGGTGTTTTAGACACATATTGAACTTTCAATTGGTATCAGAGCGGGTACACTTGTTGTGGTTTTAATACTTGAGTGTGATCCTTAACCCCTTGTTGGGATGGATAGGTCTCAATCTCTTAATGTACCACCATTTTTTTATGGTAATAATTATGCATTTTGGAAAGTCCGTATGAGGGCGTTTTTGTGTTTTATTGATGATGCTGTGTGGGATGCTGTTGAAGTTGGTTGGACCAGGCCGGAGGCTGCAAAGTCCACCTGGGATAAGGCAGCTCTTGCGGCGGCTAATGCTAACAGTAAAGCTTTAAATGCTATTTTCTATGGTGTCTCCAGATGAATTCTACAGGATATCTCACGTGACAGTTGCAAAGGAAGCTTGGGAGATTTTGGAGACTACCTATGAAGGTACAAAGAAAGTTAAGGACACAAAGCTTCAGATGCTTACCACCAAGTTCGAAGAGCTTAAGATGGGAGATGCTGAGTCCTTTGATTCGTTTTATAGGAAGCTCAATGAAATTGTGATTGCGAAGCTCAATCTTGGTGAGAAGATTGAAGATACTAAGGTGGTGAGAAAAATCTTGAGGTCCTTACCGAAGAGCTTTCGAGCAAAAGTCACAACCATAGAAGAGAGTAAAGACTTGGATGAGATCAAAATTCAGGAGCTGATTGGGTCTCTCCAAACATATGAACTGGGACTGCCTTCCCGCAAGACGAGTAAATCGCTTGCTCTCAAAACCATCACCGAAAGAATGGATGATCCTTCCGAAAAAGATGGAGTGGAGAAGGAAGTAGCATATCTTGCGAAAAACTTCCGCAAATTTCTGAAGATGAAGAACAGTGGGAAACCATTCAACAGAGGGAAGTTTTCATCTTCAAGAGGTGATAGGAAAGAGTTTACGAGGAAAGAAGGGAAGGATTTTCAATCTCCTTCGGACATTGTGTGTTTTCAATGCAATGGCCATGGACATCTCAAGAAGGAGTGTCCCAATTTCTTGAGAGGGAAAGGCAAGGCGTATGCCACAACGCTGAGTGATACAGACTCTTCAAATTCTGATTCTAAAGAGAGCTGTGACAGAGAAGGAAACTACTCCCCATTTATGACCATTGCACATGTGGAATCATCGGATGATTTGGGTTCACTTGTGAAGGAACTTGGCGAACATTCTGATTTGGAGTCTATTGGGGTAGTTGAAGAATCAGAAGCTGAAGAAGATGAAGATACATCTAGTCTTCAAAAGAATTACGCCTTACTCCTTGAGAAATCGGGTGAGTATACAAAGGTGGCAAAGGCGGCTGTGAAGAAGATGAAAGGAGCTGAGGAGGATTATAAAAGTCTCCTGGTCAGATACAAGGAGGCAAATTGTGAGATTGAAGCACTTAATGGTGAGCTATCAGAAGCTTACACAAAAGTGAGATTTCTTGAGCAAGAGGTAGTGCAAGCTCATGCCAAGATAGATAGGGTCTCCTCCAAGAAGCTAAATGATGTTATTTCATCTCAAAAACATGCCTCAGACAAGTCCGGGTTGGGATATACCGGAATGAGTAGCTCATCAGCCAATGTTACCAAAGAAGTGAAGTTTGTGAAGGCCAAAGAGACGGCTGTGGAGAAGCCTATTCCTGAGAAAGTTAAGGCTGAGAGGAAGAAGAATGTGGCTGATCAACGGGTGTTTAACAAGTCCCGTAATCAATCAGAAGGCAGATTTGGAGCTAGAGGAAGATCATTTCCAAGATCACAACAGGGTCTTAGAACGAACTATCTTTGTCACTATTGCGGATTGCAAGGACATACTAGACCCAACTGTCACAAGCTGAGAGCATTGAACAATGCAAGTGCTCCTCGATCAAGAGGAAGGAGAAATGATGAGAGGTCTTGGGGTGGTGAGCAACCAAGAAGTCAAAACCGTGATCCAGGAATGATGGATGCTATGAAGATAATTGGTGCCTTCACCAATTGCTTGGAAAGCTTCACAAGAAGGTTTGAAAGTCCCAACTCTCGTACCCAATCTGTCAAGGATATCACCCCAAACGCACGTGACGTGTGGGTGACGAAGGGTACTCATGCATAAGCATTACAACATGTCCATGCATCAATACTTCCCATGTTTGTGAATATGCTTAGTTGTGTGCTTCTTGCTAGTATTTAGGTTGTTATTTTGTTTGTGTGATTGTCTTTGGTTAAAATGTTTTTACATTGTTATTTATGTTTTGTTTTTGATCAATCTTTTACTGCTTTTGTGTCAAAAATTCAAAAACACATAAAAAGTAGAAAATCCAAAAAGTTTGATTGCCTTTGTTGAGTCTTGTCTCAAAGCATGTTTTGCCTTGTACCTTTGTACTTATGGTTTTGTGCATTTAACGAACTTAGCTTGTCTCTTATGCACTCATATCATTGAGGAAGAAATTCTGAAATCTATGTGACTGTTGTAAATAGATCTTCAACCTTGTCATGAGTGATTAGTGAATGGTTGTGTTGATCTTGAGACATGCATAGACTTGTGCCTATATATATTCCCACTTTTATTTTACTGCTTAACTCAAAGAGCTCACCAAATTGTAAATCTCCAAATGAAAAGAGATATTGAGCTGCAAAAGCCTATCGCACATACTAGTATTTGACTAGGAAAAAGGGAAAGCGACCAAAATAAAATGTATGATGCCCAAAAAGCCAAAGGCTGACTCATCAAATTGAAATATTAAAAATTTCAGGCATCAATCTCACAATGAGATTTGTTTATGTGGAGCAAAATGAAAAGCTTCAATGATATGTTGAAAATGGAGCCAAATGAAAAGCTTCAAAGAAATGTACTCTAGTTTATGTGGGAGGTCATATATGCATACTTCTATAATTGAGATGGGTCACATTATCTTGTGCTAGTTGTGTATGTCTTGATTGAATTGATCATTGAAGCTTCACATTAGACTAAGGACTATCTCATTTTTTATACCCACACACAACACACAAGTCTATGTTCAAGAAATGCCGTACTCATTTGTGTGATTGTACTTATTTAAATGTGTTTTCACAAGCTCAATCTTTGTTGATCAAACACAAAAAGATTTTTGAGTGTTTTAGTTTGTTTTTGGAAATTTTTTTTTTGTTTGTTTTTACAAAAATGTCAAAAATTTCAAAAACAGTGTTGCCCTGTTTTGGCGACTCAGTCGCAGGTAGGTCTAGTCGCATGCTCCAGTCGCGAAGCTCACTCCGAGATTTTCGCGGGTCACTGGCGGGTCTGTATCCTAGTCGCGAAAAAGACTTAGAAAATTTTTCAAAATTTGTGTTTTTGCATATTTTGCGGCTTAGTGTGGCGACTTGTTCGCAGGTGGAAGGTCCAGTCGTGAGGGGTACACAGAGGTTTTCGCGGCTCAGCTCACGACTCCCTCGCGGGTAGATCTTCCAGTTGCGAAAAACACTTAGAAGATTTTTCAAGAATCTTGGTTTCACAGTGTTTCGTGGCTTACCCTGGCGACTTCCTGGCGACTTGATCCAGTCGCGAAAAATGCGTGTTTTGCATTTTAAAGTCAGTTTTTTCCCTCGTACTTTGTGACTGTTCAGTGTCTTCCCCATTTCTCTCTCTGAAACACTCCGTGTTCACTCTTGAGATACCTCCATTTCTGCATTTTTTTCTCAAATCTTCAAGAAAAAGGTATGGGTTTTCTATCTTTCACTTCAGATTTCATGTTTTAAGTGTTATATTCTTGAATCTGTGTGTTTTGATAATGGATTGTGTTTTGGGGGTTTCGAATATGTTTTTGCTTAAAAATGCTGGGTTTGATTGTTTGGGTTGTTTTCCCTTGTTGCTGAATATGTTTAGTATCATGATTTTGCATCATTATTCTAGTATTTGATCTGAGCTTGTTATTTGATACTGTTTATACTCGTTAGGCTTATGGGTTTGGTTTTTCTGTGATTTTCTCTGAATGGGATATTTGGGATTGCAAAATGTATGTCCTGTTTGTCTATGTGGAATTCATTGCTCTGTTTTATGTTGCCATATCATGTGTGTGGTTCTGCCTTGGGGGATTCTCTTGCACATTTCATATTCATTAAGTCATGTCTCATAAACATATGCGCTCCTCTGTCTGAATGTAAGTTTCATCTATACAGACTGAACTTGTTTGATCTGTTGTAGTTCCGTGCTGACTTATCCTTCTTTGGCTATCAACTGTGCTTGGTCTGTGTGTTGACTGACACTCTGTTCTTCCTTTATAACTACATGGTTACTAATTTGTGTGCATTCCTACATATTGTGTTCTGCTCTTGTTGTGGCCTCTTCTGTGTGTTTACAGATGCCTCCCACAACTTCAAAGAAGAAGACTCCTGCTAAGAAGGCTGATAAAAGGATGAAAATGGACAACAATCTGTTTAGGTCTGTCAAGCACTTTGAGAGATACAAAGATTCATTCATGAAGGGTACCATTATCCAGGAGAGGTTTGTGGACTTAAATGACCTGAAAGATACCTTCATTCCAGAATGCTTTGAAGGCAGAGGTTGGGATAAACTATTGAGTGACCTACTTGCAGTGTGTGAGCCCTTAATAAGGGAATTCTATGCAAATGTGAACATAAGGGAGGAGGAGATGAACTGCTGGATTAGAGGACATAAGTTCACCTTAGATGCACATGACATTGATCAGGTACTTGGTCTTGAGGGTTTAGAGGATTATGAGTTCACTAACTACAAAGACAAGATGCTATCTTTAGATACTGTCTAGGCTCGGATTGGTGGTGTTAAAGAAGGGAGGTGTCTCAACACTAATGTCTTTCCTGCTGACATGAGGTGTTTGACCACCATCATGATATTCAACTTGTATCCTATAAGAAAGATGACTACTCTTACTAATTCCAGAGCTATATTCCTCATGGAGCTCAAGGAGAAAGTCATCATTGACATCAGCTCTCACATATTCAACACTATTATGGACGAGACTAGAACCACTTCTAGGCCCAAGTTGGTCTTTCCTAGCCTCCTTATGAGGATCTTCAAACCAAAGGGTGTTAGAATTCCTCAAGATATCAGTCACATGACTCCATTGTCAGCAATAAACAAATTCACCATCACAAGGATACAGAGTCGTCTTCCAGGTGATAAAGAGGAAGGGGCTGATCAAGAAGGAGGTGATCCAATGGAGACTGAAGCTGAGGCTGCAGGACAAACTTCCACACCTAGAAGCAGAACCAAAAGGAGTAGGGCTTCCACTTCATCAGCTGTACCTCCTGATGCATTTCAGATCATCCTGGAGAGGCTTGACAGACTCAGAGAGGTTCAAAATCAGCATACTGAAAGGATGACAGCAATGCAGGATCAGCTTGATGTACTCTCAGCCAAGTTTGACAGCATTTACACCAACCAGGAGCAGTGACCCTTTGGCCATTCCGGTCAAAAAGGGGGAGAATTTTTGGGCCAGCACTTGAGAGGGAGTGCTTATTTGAGGGGGAGTTTCATAATCTTTGCTGTTTTTGTCTATAGTTTTGTTACTATGGTTTGGATAACTGTTGTTTTTACTGATTTGATACACTGTGGTTTTGGGTTAATGTTTGGCTTATACTCATAACTCTCGAATGTTTTTAAATACTTTGCTTATATATATATTGATGTTGCTTATTCAGTTAGTTGCTTGTGTATGGTATCTTTGTACCCATATTGCTTTTGTAACCTTTTAGGGTTTGTTTCTTTGCACCTTGTAGGCTTTGTGGTTTGTACCATGCTTTATGCGGCCTTTGTGCTTTGTTAAATCAGTACTTCTAATTAAAATGTTATGCATTTCCTTCTAAGTACTATCACTCTTGTGCCCTTGTAGGATTTTTCTTAGATGCACATACTTCATGTACTGTGCATTGGTTGAGTGTTGGTCATTCAAGTGATTTGCCTTGTGTTTGTCATCTTGAATGTCCGTATGTTCATTCCAAGTGTGAATGAGCATTGCGATCATTTGGTTAGAGTGATTACCTGTTTTGGTCTTGCCATGGTTTATTGCTTTATTCCATTGTGCTTGATTGCATTGTGCTTGCTCCATATGCATTACAAGTTTTCTGCATACAATGAACTTATTGTGTTGTTGTGTTTCAGGAGTACTTGTTCTTATGGTTCAAAAGTTTCACAAATTCTAGAGTTAGGTGTGAGTGAGTTTTCCAATTGTTCCCAACTCACGCATTAAGTCTAGAGTTTGTTTTAGGGTTTTGTCACGGAATAGCCAAAGGGGGAGATTGTAAGGTTGAAATTTATCAATCATCTTGTTGGCTTTATTCCGTGCCAATTTGCTTGTAATTTAGCACTTAGTAACCCTGTATTTAGGTGGGATTCATGTAAGGGTAGTGTGTGAAGAGAGTGTGAAGAAAAGCTCAAGTTTGTGCAAAGAAGCAGAGTTTCGCGGCTAGGACTCACGGCTGACTCGCGACTGGCAAGCCACCAACTGAAAGCACGTAAGAAGCACACAGGGGAGCTGAAGGGCCGCGCTAGCTGTCGCACTACAAGACAAAAGTCCCAGGCTGGCCAGGCCGTTATCTCGTGACTTGGACAAGCCGCCAACCAGTCCTGTTTGGCAAAAATTGTCTCTTCGTATTCCAAACACACACCACTATATATAGACCCTTATACCCACTAAATTGAGAGAGCTTCCAGAGAGAATTTTGTTAGAGAAACCCTAGAGCAAAATAAGATTGCCTCATCCCCAATCTTCATCTAAGAGACTCTACAAATTCCTCTACTCTCTTCCTCTTCATTGTTACATCCTTGAGAGGTCATTGACCAAATCATTTTCTCACCACACCCACGTCTGTGAGAAGGTTCATTTGGTGCTAAGGGAAGCAGTTAGGAAGGAACCAATATACATTGGTTGATGCTATGATCTAGTAGCGGAATCCGGGAAGCTAAAGAAGAAATAGGTTTGGCGTAACCTCGTTGGAGCAAGAAGCTTGGAGGACTTAGGTACTTGGGTAGATTAGGCTTGGAGGGTCTTCTGCTGTTCATGTATCCCAACTACATTCTTTAGTGGATTATTTCACCGCTTGGAGGGCGGCGGAGAGGTTTTACGCCGAGGACTTCGGTTTCCTCTTCGATAACATATCGTGTGTTGTCCGTGTGTTTGCATCTTCCTTCCCTTTATCTTTGCCTTACATTTACTGCTGTGGATGTGTTTATATCTGACTTAGATTAGTTATCAATTCTGTGATTGGCTTATGTTCATGTTCCGCACATTAATTGTTTGATTATAAGCTTGAATTGATAATTTATAATTTAGAGTCTAAACGTTCAAGGGTGTTTTAGACACATATTGAACTTTCATAAACTTTAGCATATTTTCAACAAAAACATTTCAGCAAAAAACTAAATAACTATTTCCAAACAGATGTGCTTCAAATTCTATAGCCAATTAAATCTCAACTTCCTTAAGCATTCTTTTATCCATTATCTTAAAGTATACCCCTTGCATCGGCTTGGTGATGTTGTAGACATCCTCTGACAGACTGACATTCTGTAAAGCTTCTTGGACGGCAGAGCAAAAAGACAAACCTTGTTCGGAAATTTTGTAATTCCCTCTTGCATATAAAATTTGGATAGCCACATCTTTGGCTTTAAAAAAATTATTTAGTATTGGAATGGAAAAAAAATAGTAAGTAGGATAGAAAAGTTGAAAGTTTGTTAAATAATATATATATATATATATATATATATATATATTAAAAGTCAAAACTCAGAGGAAATCAAATTAAAATCTAGATAGAATTTCAATTGTAGTCCAATTGTGCGCCATGTGTTTCATTTAATTTTTAATTTTTTTATTTTTGTACCAAGTGAATTATTGAGTGTAAAAATCAAAAAGTCCAAATTCAATTAGATTTTAAATTGGATTTCAATTGTAGTTCAATTTTGTGCCACATGTTCATCTAATTTTTTAATTTTTGTGGCAAATTAATTATTGGGTGCAAAACCAAAGAGTTTAAATTCAATTAAAATTTTAAATTATATATATATATATATATATATAATGAGAAATCATTACATATTTTAGAAATCTATGGTTCAAAAAAAAGTGTAAGCTAATACCATGCATAATTTCAATATTTTCTAAAAAAATGTATAAATTAAACTGTGTAATTGTAATTATTTTTAATTGTACTCGTGCATATGTATGGAGTTACACACTAGTATAATATTAATATAAAGTTTTTATATGGTGGGATCAAGTTTTATCTAGATAAATTTTAAGTATCCCATAACATTTTTTTGGATTAATATTTTCTAAATCTCTTAATTAAATTATATGTTTTCTATATTTTTTTTGACATGCATGTCAAATTTCTTGTCAATTAGATGCTATTTTTCCATTCGATTTGTGAGGGGTTCGAGAACAAAGGAGGATTGAATTAGAGAATAATTTTCTTAGTCCAAGTTCGAAGAGATAAATGTGCACCGAGGATTTCATCCACCCGACGATGAAAGCAGAATCAAGACAATTAGCGTTTTGTGATGTTCCAGGGTAAGGAGAAGGGGTAGCGACGGAGGCAATGACGATAGGAGGAAGATTCCTGGAAGGAACACTTACCTCCTTTGCATTGAATGCCTTGCACCAACCTTATCAGCTACATTAATGAGTCAATGACCCCTGAACGATAACTTCACAGCTAGCAGCTATTTCCACCACCTTCAGCAGAGTTTTGATGGGACAAGTATCCTTAAGAATGCCTGGAGGCATACAAGAGGGTTAAGATGCAAAGAAGGGGGATATAAAAGGAAGGGAGTCTCCTAGAATTCAGGGGACATTATTTTTCTGTGAAATAGAGAAACAAGAAAGTGAACAGTACATTATCTAGCATAGAACTTAAACAAGATATATATAAGAAATTAATCCTCGGACCTGCTCGAGGAGAGCTTTTTTTCTCATTCTCTACTTATGTTATACCTCTCTACTATTCTAGGCTCTTCGGTTTTAGACTTAAACCTTGTTTAGAATTGCACTTGAAATATTTTCCCACCCTCTAAAGAAATTCTATTGTTTGGGCTTGATTTGAAGGACAAGGTACGACTGTTCTTAGTGGGCTTGGGCCTTTATTTTCTGAGTACTTACAATTGGTGCCATCTGTGGAAATTTCATTTGTAGTTCACTCTTCCTAAGCTATGGCCAACTCTGGACAAGACCGAGAAGAATCTGTAGGATCTTAGCATGTGGATCATTTTGTTAATTTGGAAAGGAGGAGAGATAGGGAGCATAACCACACCGCGAGTGTTAAGGTGGAAATGCAGTAATAGAATGCATTGAGAGGAGCCATTCAAGAACTGGAAGTCATGTTTTGCACGAGCAAGAAACCTAGAATCTTAAGCTAGAGATTGATTATTTACGCAAAAAGTTACGTCAGCGATGAGCATGATAGGGGTAGAGACCAAACCTATAAACAAAGGTCTAGTACACCTCCCAGTGAGTCTTTCTCCACATCTTCACATTTAGATAAGTTAGAGAAGCGTAGGTGAGGTGAGGAGAAAGCTTATCCCCTAGGAATATGGGGAATGACGCAATGAGCAAGGCCTTTCACCAAATTTCAAAATCACCCTTCGCAAGGAGGATTGATAGAGCCAAGCTTCCTTGTCGCTTTACATAGCCTACGTTTACCATTTATAATGGGAGAACTGACCCTGTGGAATATGTAAGACACTTCAATTAGGGGATGACTATCCATTCGAGGAATGAGGCTCTTATGTGCAAGGTATTTCCCTCTAGCCTTAGGCCTGTGGCTATGAGATGGTGGGAAACTTTGAAGACCTACTCTGATAGATATTGGAAATGTTGAATGAGATAGATGGTGATTTCGAGGATGTAGCTATTAGAACCTTTAAGGTTGGGCTACCAACCGAGCATGACTTGAGGAAATCTTTGACAATGAAACCCGCTCGAAGTATATGTCAGCTTATGGACCGTATAGACAAGCATAAGCGGGTGGAGGAGGACCAAACCCAAGGGGAGGGTAAGGCTAAAGTGCTTCCCCTTGAAAAGAGGGATCCTCGGTTAATAGAGGTTATAATCACAATCGACCTCAGAAAGAGTTCAATAACCAATCATCGGGGGCCAGCACACAAATGGTTAACTCACTATTTAAGGAGCTAGTTTACCAAATCCTCGAGAAGGTGAAAAATGAGTCCTACTTCAAATGGCCCAATAAGATGGGGGGAGACCCGACCAAGCATAATCAAAGTCTTTATTGTCACTACCATTAGGATAGGGGACATACCACAGAGGATTGTAGAACCTTACATGACCATTTGGGTCAATTGGTGAAGGCTGGGAAGCTGAAGTAGTTTTTGCACTAGCCTACAGAGCAAATTGGCAAGCCAGGGTTGGGTATCAGAGGGATGTTGCCTTTCGTCTAGCCCTGGGTGCAGTCAACATAGTTTTTGCCACACCTAGAAGTGATACCGACTCATGCTCTAGGGTCATGTCCATAGCATCAAGGCCAAAGCTAGGGGATCAAGCCCAAGAATCTATGAGGGCTAGGCTAGAATCATCACCAACCTTGGGCTTCTCTGAGGAGGAAAAAGTGGGGACTTTCCAACCCCGTGATGATGCCATAGTGGTGACCCTTTGGATCGGGGGATATGATGAGAAAATGGGTCCTTGTGGACTAGGGAAGCGGAGCTGAGATTATGTATCCAGATTTATACAAGGGGTTAAATCTCAAGCCCGAGCATCTAGAAAAAGTATGATTCACCCTTGGTTGGATTTGGTGGAAGGACTGTAATCCCCCGGGGAATGATTAGGCTACCCATGTAGGTTGGGGATGAGGTGGTGCAAGTTAACTTTATTGTGGTTGAATCCTATTCCCCTTACACAACTATTTTGGCAAGGCCCTAGCTTCATGCTATGGGGGCAATGTCGTCAACACGGGGGCAGGTTGGAGAATTGGTTGGAAGTCAGGGAGTGGCTAGACAATGTTTGGTGGCTACTATTAAGCAACACTCACTGATAAAGTTCCAATTGGGGGGGAGGAGGCCCCATAGCAATTAACTGGCCCCGAGGATGGACTTGGGGTTGAGTCATAAGGACTGCTCTCTGAAGAATTGGAAAGAGTTATGATCGGTTCAGATGAACATATGAATTTTGAGAAGGTAGTGCTTTTGGATTTTTTGAAGAATAATGTGGATGTCTTTGCATGGAGTGCTTATGAGGCACTAGGAATAGACCCTGAGTTTATATGTTATCAATTGAATGTATGTTATAGTGCTGTGCCAAGAAGGTGACCGCCCAGACGCTCCTTAAGGGAGCATGATAAGGAAGTGAAGGAAGAGGTGAACAAACTTATGTAGGCCGAGGTAATCAAAGAAGTTTTTTATCCTGAGTGGTTGGCTAATACTGTGGTGGTGAAAAAGAATGGGAAATGGCGCATGTGTGTTGATTTCATGGATCTGAACAAGGTGTGCCCGAAGGATCCTTTCCCTATTCCTCGAATTGATCAGCTAGTGGATGCGATGGTTGGGAATCCTTGGATGAGTTTCTTGGATGCTTTTCAGGGATACCATCAGATACCTCTGGCACTATCTAACCAGGAGAAGACATCCTTCCGAACTCTCACTGGGAATTACCATTATCAGGTGATGCCTTTTGGCCTAAAGAATGCTGGGTTTATGTATCAGAGAATGGTGACTCGGATGTTCGAATCGCAGATCGGGTGGACTGTTAAGGCATACACTGATGACATGGTGGTGAAGAGTAGGCAGGTTTCTGAGCACTCTTAATGCATCTAAGTGCTCGTTTGGCATCATCTCGGGAAAGTTTTTGGGGTACATGATTACACATCGGGGAATAGAGGTTAATCCTGACTAGATCAAGGCTATTAACAAGTTGCATCCACCTCGAAGTCCCAAAGAAGTACAAAAATTGATAGGAATGACGGCTGTTTTAAATAGGTTTATTTCTTAGTCAACAGATCGATGTCGGCCATTTTTTTAGCTCCTTCACAAATGGAAAAACTTCAAATGGACTGAGAAGTGTATAACAGCTTTTGAGGAATTGAAGCAATACATGTTGCATCCTTCCGTTCTCTCCTAACCCGAGAGGGAGGAAGTGCTATATGCTTATATAGCAGTCACCGATCATGCAACAAGTTTGGTTTTGGTTAGAACAGAGAATGGAGTGTAGAAGCTTATCTATTATGTGGCGCAAGGTTTTTTTTTCTCCTTCGCTTTATCTATATTGCAGTGTCGCTAGGGTCCAACCCAAGGACCCGTAGATCTCTGATTGCGCCTTCATTGTGAAGGCGAACTCGCGCTTGTGACCCATCCGAACCCGAGATAGCAACACGAACTCCTCTGAATCCGTACTGTTCGCCACACACACACACACACAAAGATCGATTCAAATCTGATTTTTCAAAAAAATTTAAAAATTTGAGGAATTCAATAATATAGAGAGCAAGAAACAAATACGTGAATCTTGAATTGGAAAAAGATTGAATTAAAGAACAAACCTGTAGCCTGGATTGAAGGGATTGAATATTCTTGAAGAAAAAGATTAGGGTTTGTGAGAAGAGCGATAGAGAGAGTTTGGGGATATTGGAAGAGACTGTACGGCTCTTCTTCATCTTGAAGAAAAAGATTAGGGTTCGTGAGAAGAGAGAGAGAGAGAGTTTTGGGTTTCAGTTTTTGATCTCTCGATCTCTCTCTCCTTTTCTGTTCTCAGTATCGCAAGTTTTTTTTGGGAGTATTGTAAGCCCTTTTAATTGTATTTTAACCGGTTAATTTTCCTTTTATACATAGAGGCTTTTAAACGGTGTTGTAGCGTTGCCTACCAATATAATGTATCGCTTTTTTAAGTTATACGTGTCTGAATTTTATATAGGCAGTTATCCTATTTGTCACCACCTCCTTAATTGCAGGGAAAGGCTTCTACTATTATATATAGTATATGATATAGTGGTATTGGATATAATTAATGGTAACTTTGGATTTGTCAAGAGTTGACAGAAAAGCCCAAGGCCCATTGGAGCTAGAGTCTTATTTGTTCCTTTTTGGTCCCACTCCAAGCCACATACTAAAGCCCAATTGGAATGGCCCAAAAGGCTAGCCCAATTAGATAATCAATTGTATATAAGGAGAGAAATATACAGAATTTCATTAAGTCTTTTAAGAATCTTTTATTAAGATAAAAAGACATGAAATGGTTTGTATATGGGTGTTGGACACTCTTTTATTCTCTCCTTGGAAACTGATTGAGAGACCACACTTCTTGGGCATCAAGTGGAATTGGAGTGAAGATTTAAAGTGTTCCCAAGTAATTCTCAAGTTTAGGTTTTGAATTTCACCGCACCAAGGTACGCTTTCTATTCTTTGTTCTAGAATTCAAGATTACATGTTATCTCTCATGAATGAAGTAGATCCGTGATTGTTGCTTCCACTGTGTGTTTTGTATGAGATACAAAACTAGATTTTCCAACATCTCAGCCATAAACAACGAAGCATATTATGAATCTTTATTGGCCGGGATGGCAATGGTTGGCAGGCTCGGAGGTAAAGTTGTTGAAGTTTATTCGAATTCACGGTTGGTGGTCGGGCAAATCAATGGAGAATTTGAGGCCAAAGATCAACGAATGCAGGAGTATCTCATTAAAGTTAAGCATGCCCAATCTTGCTTTAAAAGTTTCTCTCTAAGGCAAATCCTGAGAGGACAGAACTCCCATGCAGATTCGTTGGCTATGTTAGCCACCTCTTCAGGATCAGGCCTACCTTGAGTCATAATTGTAGAAGATTTTGTAGCTCTTGGGCATAATGACCAGCTACCAGTTAGAGTGCATAGCATAGGGCCAAGCTAGATGGACCCCTTAGTTTTATTCTTAAAGGGAGGGTTATTGCCCGAGGACAAAGGTGGAGCGGAGAAGACACGTAGAAAAGCCCCATGGTATTGGGTTTTTAAGAAGCAGAAATTGTATAAACGCTTTCACTCGGGATCGTATCTACTGTGTGTTCACCCAGAGGATGTAGAACCCTTGTTGGAGGAGCCAAATGAAGGAATTTGTGGGAGTCACACTGAAGGAAGGTCTTTATCACATAGAGCGCTCACATAGGGATATTGGTGGCCAAGCATGAAAAAGGCTGCCCAAGATTATGTTAAGAAGTGTGATCAGTCTCAAAGATATGCCCCAAATATTCATTAACCTGGAGGGGTTTTGAATCCACTCTCTAGTCCTTAGCCATTTGCTTAGTGGGGCTTGGACATAGTGGGGCCATTCCCAAGGGCTGCTGGAAATCATAGGTGGCTTCTCGTCGGAACTGATTACTTCACAAAATAGGTGGAGGCCAAGCCCCTTTCTAACATTACAAATATAGATGCAAAGAGGTTCATTTGGAGAATTTTTTTTACCAGATTCAAGATTCACCATACTCTGATCTTGGATAACGGACTCCAATTTGACAGTAAAGCCTTTAGAAGGTATTCTGGGGAACTAGGTATCAGAAATAAGTATTCTACTCTAGCCTACCCACAAGGAAATGGGTGGGTAGAAGTAGTCAATAAGGTCATAGTGTTTGGATTAAAGAAAAGGCTGGATGAAGTGAAAGGAAAATGGGTGGACGAATTACCCCATGTATTATGGATGTATCATACCACGCACTGAAGATCAATAGTGGAAACTCCATTCTTAATGACCTATGGGTCCTAAACGGTCATACCCCTTGAGGTAGGGTTCTTGACCTTGAAAACTGATCAGTTCAATGTAGAAGAGAACGACCATTTGCTTTCAAAAAGCTTAGAGTTAGTTGACGAAAGAAGAGAGGTAGCCATGGTTAAAATGGCACATTATCAGTAGAAACTCAAGCAAAGGTATGACAAGGGAGTTAAGATGAGGTCATTGGCTCTTGGAGATTTGGTTTTAAGGAAAGTAGTGGGAATGGCAAAGAATCCCTTATAGGGAAAGTTAGGTTCTAATTGGGAAGGCCCATATAGGATAACTTCAGTATTGGCAATTGGGGCTTATTACTTAGAAGATTTAGATGAACATGTTGTTCTGCGTCCATGAAATGTAAATAACCTATGTAAGTATTATTACTAATAATACAGTGGATTCTATTAAGATCTCATCTATTCGTTGATTGATCTTTAGTTTACAGGTTGTTTTTCATTGAAATTAACCCTTATGTGAAATTGGTTAAGTGTTAAACAGAACCTTAGTCTTGTTCAACTCTTCGGGTCACAGGCCTTGGGTAAATTAACCCTTATGTGGAATTGGTTAAGTGTTAAATAGAACCTCGGTTTTGTTCGACTCATTGGATCATAGGCCTTGGGTAAATTAATCCTTACGTGAAATTGTTTAAGTGTTAAATAGAACCTTGGATTTGTTCGACTCCTCGAGTCACGTGCCTCGGGTAAATTAACCCTTACGTGAAAATACTTAAGTGTTTGGGAAAGTCTTGATATATAATGTTCAGATCAAAAGTGTGATTAAAAGTCTATTCAAACTCATAGACCATATTGTTGGGATTAAGTTAAGTTTAAGAGGGTTTAACATACTTTGGTTATATGTTTTAGTCAATAAAACATGTGTTATAACTAGCCAAGTAAGGAATTTGGAGTTCATGCAAGGCAAGAATGTAAATAAACTTGCATATATTCATTCAAGGGTTGAATTATAGGGGAACCGAAGAACAAAGGAAAAAAAGAAAAAAGAAAAAAAAAGAGGGGCATTATCTAAATCTAGCCCATTACAAAATCATCCTAAGTGCTAAGCTAGGAATAACTAGGAGGCAACCACCTTCTCTTTTTCAGCATTAGCACTAAGGAATTTGGAGTTCATGCAAGGCAGGAATGTAAATAAACTTGCATATATTCATGCAAGGGTTGAATTATAGGGGAAATAGAGAACAAAGGAAAAAAAAAGAAAAAAAGAAAAAAAAAGAGGGGCGTTATCTAAATCTAGCCCATTACAAAATCATCCTAAGTGCTAAGCTAGGAATAACTAGGTGGCAACCACCTTCTCTTTTTTCAGCATTAGCACTAACTCCAGTAGCATTGAGGTCTTTGCCCCAAACTTCGATGCAAAAGCTCGAGCTACATCTTTGAGCTGGGTAGTAAGACTTTGGGCGGTCTTGGTCATGCCAGCGTCGTATGCCGCTTGCTTGGCCTTTGCCTTTTTAGCATCTTTACCCTTGAGCTGCTTTTGCTGGCATTTAATCTTCTCGTTGGCTAGGCCTAGCTTCATTTCACTCTTCTTCAAAGAAGCCCGCAGCTCTTCAGCTTGCCTTTCAAACCCTGCCAGGGCAGCCTCGGCGTTTTTACGCCCTTTCTCGGCCTCAGCTAAGTGAAAAGGCGAGTCCTTATACTTCTTCTCAAAGTTAGCTAAGGCCTTGTCCAATTGTACAAGCTTAGCCTCTGCCTCCTGAGACTTGGACAAAGCATGGTCCACCCACTCCTCGGCTACAAAGGCTACTTGCACTGCCTATTTTCAAAGGAATTACTTACACGAGTTATAATCTTGTTAAGTAATATGAGAGAATTGTGGAAATGTAGAGGTGCCTAACTAACCTTTGCAAGAACCCACTTCAACGAGAGGAACACTTCACATTTCCTCTGCCCCTTCAACTCCTGCATGTCATCAGGAAGGAGCAGTGCTTTCTCCAAGCATTTAGACACCAGCCTAGATCTACCTTTCAGAGCATCCCTCAGGGATGCCTCAAAGGTGACAGGGTCCCCCGAGCTCAGCACGAAGGCAGGGTTCCATATAGTGACCTTAGACTGCTGCTCGCTTTCGGTGTCCTTGCCAACTCCGGTAGAAGTGCCTTTCTTTTGTTGAGCTCTTATGACTCTAAGCTCCTTGGTAGATGGCTGTTGTGTGAGCTAGGGTATCTCCCTTTCTTCAAAATCCTTAGTCTATTTCCCCCTTTTTCTTGAGCGCATCAGCAGTTGGAATATGGGATGGGGCAAGAGCAAGTGGCCACGATACAATAGGTACCATGGGGGCATCTCCCCCTACATGGGCTGTGAGTAACGTGAACAGGTCGAGCGTTTTCTCCTCTAGCACCATGGCTTCAGGAATGTTCACTGCTTCCTAGCTAGTACTGACTTGTGCGGCAACGAGGTGATGATAAGCAGATGTTGGAAAGTCCTCGGGATCTTCCTGATAAAAGACTTCAAAGTCTTTATCTTGCACTTCCTGAGTTGGTTTGTTACTTGGCTCTTCCCATACGTCGTTAGAGGGAAGAGGTTGCTCGTAGGAGTAAAGGAGCTTGGCTGCAAGTGGGGCAGGCAGCTGAGCATCCTATGTACCGGAGGGTGGAGGTTTGTTCAGGAATTTAGGGACAACTACGTCGATCAAGGCTAGCCTCGAGTCCTTTGCTTTAATCACGTGCTTGGGAGATTAAAAGTGAGTGGAGATAAGCTTGAACCCTAGGATTACGTGCACCGCCTGAAGTTGTTTGTCTCAGTGGAGGAAGATCTCTGATTGAAGACTCCGGTTGAGATCTACAAAGTTCACCAGATTTTTGTTCGGGGCAGTGTGAAATTCGTCTGCTGAGGAAATGGAAAGGAAAGGAGTTATTTTTAAAATAATAATAATAATATAGAATAATAAATAAAATTCTCTTTATAAGTAAAAGTAGCGAAATAGGGAAAGAGGGCAATCTAAGTTATTCTAGGTTTGCGGGTATCCCACCTGGTTCCCCCATCTTGGGTAGGGTAGTGCAAACCATCATGTCATTCACCGAGACAATGAGGAAGTCTTCGTCCTTCGTCCAAACCCTTATTCGACTTAAGAATACAAGAAATTAACACCTAAAATAGTAACCTGTGTCTTTCCCCTTTTGGCAATTATATACCCAGTTCACGTCGTGACATGTAAGGTCGGTTCCCATTTTTTGATTTATCATATCTACACTACCGAGGACCCTAAAAAGGTTGGGAGAACATTAGGTCGATGATAACCTAAAGTTAATAAGAAAATCCCTAGTTACCCTACCCATAGGAATCTCCATTCCTACTTCTATAAAGGCGATCATAGGAATGATTACTGCCCCAGGTGGCTTATTTATAACCAACCACTCCCCTAGTTCACCATATTGAAGTTCAACATTCTCTAGGATTCTATACATAGCCCTAAAAGCAGCCATGCCCTTGGGGGTATCAACTAATTTGGCAAATCTGCTCATTTTCTCCTATCAGAGGAAATAACTAAGGAAGAAAGAGAAAAAATTTTATTTAATGTTGGATGATGGGCCAAAGGCACTTACGAGCACTAGAAGAAGTCTTCCTTGGACCGCTGCTTCAAAGAAAATTTGTAGAAAATGTGTAAATGGAAAAAATTACCCCAATCTCTCTTTATATAGGAGTTGAAAAAGAGTGGTAAATTTCCTGCTCATAAATCCCACAAAAATAGGACTGTAGGATCGCTAAAGCACCATAGAACGTGGTGGGATAAGTAGCTGCCTAATGCAATAATTGTAGGAACGTGGATACCGAAGTGTCAGGAATGTTTAGAAGATATATGAAGCGATGTCTCCCCGTGGGAACACGCTGAGCACATGCCAGCCTCCCCCTTACTACTAAAAACTTACTCTTAGAGTAGCCACTAATAGCAAGGTTTTAGGGGGCTATTGTGAGGGGTCAGAGGACCGAGGAGGATTAGATCAAAGAATAATTTGCTTAGTCGAAGTCCGAAGAGATAAATGTGCACCGAGGATTTCATCCACCCGAGGATGAAAGCAAAATCAAGAAAATTGGCATTTTGTGATGTTCTAGGGTAAGGAGAAGGGGTAGTGATGAAGGCGAGGACGATAGGAGGAAGTTTCCTGGAAGGAACACTTTCCTCCTCCGCATTGAATGCCCTGCACCAACCTTATCAGCTGCATTAATGAGGAAATGACCCCTAAATAGTAACTTCACAGTTAGCAGTCCTTTCCAGCACCTTTAGCAGAGTTTTGATGGGACAAGTATCCTCAAGAATGCTTGGAGGCATACAGGTGGAGAGCTAAGATGCAAAGAAGGGGGATATAAAAGGAAGAGAGTCTCCCAGAAATTAGGGAACATTATTTTTTAGTGAAATAGAGAAACGAGAAAGTGAACAGTGTATTATCTGGTGTAGAACTTAAATAAGATATATATATATATATATATATATATATATATATAAGAAATTAATCCCCAGACCTGCCCGAGGAGAGCTTTTTTTCTCATTCTCTACTTAGGTTATACCTCTCTGCTATTTTGGGCTCTTCAGTCTTAGACTTAAACCTTGTTTAGAATTGCACTTGAAATATTTTCTCATTCTTTAAAGAAATTCCATTGTTTGGGCTTGGTTTGAAGGACAAAGTACCATAGTTCTTAGTGGGCTTGAGCCTTTATTTTCTGAGTACTTACACGATCCATAAATTTTTGTATGCATAATTTTAAAATACAAAAACTTGAAATTTAAACATTTGATGGATAACATAATATGATATTGATCTTCAATTATCTTGAAATTTTGCATACAAGGAGGACATAAGAAAATTTAATTCAACTACAGATTTTTTTAAATTTGTATCCAATAAAAAAATATTGAGTTATATAACATTTCTTAAAATAATTACGCATTTGGTAGACTATAATGATTATTAAAATGTAATAGAAATCATTATTATAAGGGATACAAGAAACTGGAATAGAATGACTATTCCTATTCATTCGTTGGTGATAACACAAGAATAGAATTATGAATATGTATTCATAATTACAAGGTTGTGGAATGACATTATATTTTGACCAAACTTCCTAAATTACTAATTTAAAAAAGTCATATATTTACTTTTTTTTATGATTCTTTCTTAGGATTTTTTTACATATATAAATATATATATATATATATATAATTCAGTTTTTTTGAAAATTAATGAGACATTAAAAAATGATCACATCTTTCAAAAAATATCGATATGGTTTGTCTCAATAATATAGGTACTTGTTTCTAGTCACAAGAATATACATACTGTGGGGGCCAAAATACTGCAAGGTAAATGATCGACACAATTTATATGTAAGTTATGGATTATTAGTTTAAGTGGGAGAACTAGATTAGAAAAGGGGAATAGAACTAACAATCACAAGTAAAAAGGGAAAGTAGAAAGAATACTCCTTATATTCTTCTTCAACTTCGATCAAGGTTCAAGAATACAAATTTCTAACACTTTACACACACACACTGTGTATCTTTCTTAGATAGAGGAGGGTCCTATTTATACTAGGAGCCCCTTTCTTAGTGGTGGGATTTTGTGGAAGAGATTAGAAGATACTTGTCTCATCAAAAGTCTCTTCCACATTTTAGGGAGTTGAGTGAGGAATGCTATTCAGGCTAGTCATTCAGTAATAAATATAACCCTTGGTAGGTGGGAACATCTATTTAATGCGAAGATGACTGTTGCTAGATTTAAGTGCTATCGTCTCTAATTTGTTGACCATATTTCCCATGGTTTACTCATATCATCAGTTATGTGCAGTGGTCATGAACTCATCAGTTGAATGCCGAATTGGAATGAAGAACATTTTTTGAGCTGGGCTCTGTGGTCTACAATAGAGGTTCAATCATCCTTCCCTAGCACTCGGTTTCTTGTATTCCTTGTAATAATGTAATAGAAATCATTGTTATAATGAATACAAGAAACTGGAATGGAATGACTATTCATATAACTTCGGTTGATGATAATACAAGAATAGAATCACAAAAATTCTAGGACCACAGGAAAGACTACAACTTTACGTGTTAGACTATGGGTGGTGGAAAAAAGTAGTATGTTTATATGAAAGTGACAGACATCTAATCACAATTTGCCACATATGATTGTTGTGGCAAGATTTTTGGCATTTTATTTAGTACTAAAATTATTCATATATAGAATCATGAATATGTATTCACTATTATAAAATGGTGGAATGACATCATATTTTATCAAACTTCCTAAAATACCATTTTAAAAGGTCATATATTTAAATTTTTAACGATTCTTTCATATTCTTACATATAAATGAAAAAAAAATTATATATCTTCATAAACTTAAAAATTGATCACATCTTAACAGCCACATTAATATAGTTTGTCTCAACAATATAGATACTTCGAGCATTAGCATTGGAGGTGCTAAAGCTCCAAAAAAGCTATTTCACAACCCCAAATTACAAAAACCAAGCATTATCTGAGTTTGTATTTGTAAATAAATTTACATACCTGCTACAATAAGGTTGTACTTATACGACCTTACTGTAGCAAGTTGCATTCTTTTAAAACATACTAAAATGGTGTTAATTTTTTACTTTGAATTGGTGGGTTTTGGGTTGAATTGTTGCCATTGAGGATTTTGGCGGGGGCGGGTGGTATTGCGGTGGCTAATTTGATGTTTGTGGGTGCGGTTATAACTTTATCAAACTCCGTACTGAGCATTATTACAAGGATGCAAGAGTGGATGTGGATGAGTAGTCAGTACTTTAATATATATGTCAACTTATGATATGATTTACAAGGTACCGATTCGAGATGCAGTTGGGGTAAATTATTATTTCTTTTAAAAAGCC
The DNA here is from genome assembly GCA_019022515.1 of Quercus aquifolioides. Lineage (NCBI taxonomy): Eukaryota > Viridiplantae > Streptophyta > Magnoliopsida > Fagales > Fagaceae > Quercus > Quercus aquifolioides. Next base: position 46,468,293 of record CM032330.1, on the reverse strand, counting down.
TAGCTAGTACTAATTAAAGTGAGCATTGGTAAAAATGATTAAAAATTAAAGCAAGAAGATGGAGTTTTCATTTACCATACAAGTGTTGCGTACACATTAGCTAGTTCTTGATAGATTAATTACTTCATGGAAGAAAAAACATTGGACAATTGTACCATCCAACTTGATGATTCTGGTGTATTATAATAAAATAAATACATCTCTGTTTCAAACATACAGGTGTGATATATATATATATATATATATATGTTAAGTTTATATCAGAACTGTGACACTTTTACTTTTGGTTGGTGATAAAAGAATACAACTCCCACCCACTGCCAAGAGTAGCACCTTCACTCTTCTTTCTTTTAAAAATGGTATCACAATCTCAACTCATGGACCAGTACAGTGACTTGTCCACTTTAAGCCGTGCTTAGACCATATATGATTACCCTTTTATAATGATCATGCATTATCTTATTCATCTTTTTGCCTAGTTTTTTGAAATTATTTATTCATGTGATGCTCCAAATTGATTGGATATTAATTGAGTGTGTTGTGTAGGGTGTGTAATGAATCCTATATCAAACATATACTATGTTTATTTGGACTTTATAGTTATCAAATTTCAAGAAACTTCAATTCTGACTAAACTAAAAATTTTAAATGTATAATGCACACATGAAAAGTCCTTTTCCTTTTCCTTTTCCATGCAATATTTCATCTACTAAAGAGAATGGGAATGGGAATGGGAATGAGGTCTAACATTGTGTCAGACACCCTAATGCACAATAATTAAGTTGGAAGTAATGTAACATTTTCTTTCATACTCATATCATATATATGGTGCGCAAAGGTCAAAGATGTAACATTTTGGTTTGGGTGTTTTTTACGTGTAAACAACTGTGTGTATATATATATATATATATATATATATATATATATAATATGGAAACCTATGAATTATGAATAGGGTGTGGACCTGAACTAGCTAGTACAAGAAGCAAAGAGGCACCGAGAAAATGTAGAGATCTTTACTCGACATGAGATAAGTGTTGTTGAGAATGTATTTGATATCAAATAATATTATGTTAGTAATATTAAAATTTAATAAGTGTTAAATATGTCAATAAAAAAATAACTAATTCACTAATAAATAAAAAATATATATTAATGAATAATTATTTTTACATACATATATTTTTTTACTAATTTTTTATATGAATAATATGACATCAGTTAATACAAAATATTTTTTCAGTGATGCTTCCCACTTAAGTACAACAAGGACTTACGGGTTTTTTTGTCGATTAATTAATGCTCCATATCATGCTGCTGCTGCTAGGTTTTCAGTGCGTGGAGGCAAAGAAGCAAGATATTTTGTCAGGAGAGTCGTGGACAACCATGCTTCTTTGCTGCCAACTTTCATTGGTATTATTTCACAATGTTATTGTGCGCACTTCTCTCACTCAACCCACTTCATTTAGTTGGGATATCAAATATGTCGGAACAATATTTGGGAAGACAAAAGATGTACCTTTTTTTGCCAAATATATATATGATGAGCTGCTTTATCAGTTTCCTCATCATCAAATTGCCCTCTCTTTATCGTTTTTCCTCATCATCAAATTTCCACTCTTAACTTTTCCCCTCTTTTCTAAAAAAAAAAAAAAAAAACCGCTCAATATTACAATAAAATAATAATAATTATTTAATTTTCTTAGTCAACCATTAATTAGAACACATATAAGTTAAGTAAATCTTTACATGAGCGAAAAGTTTCTATACCACTCAAATGGCTGAATAAAGATAGACGACCCTAAAATTTCTTATATAATATTGTCTTTTTTATATATTGCATTATTTTGTTTTCTGAAAGTTTGCCAAATTATTTATTAAAAATACATTATAATTTTGCTCAAAAAGATTTTTTTTTTTTTTTTATAAATTATATAGAAATGAAGAATGGACTCATGAATAAACCATGCATATTGGGGGAAGTACTAATAGGTTCCAATCTCCTTATTCACTTGTGGTAACAGTTTTTTTGAAGAAAAAAAAAATCCAATGAAAAATCAGTACGGCCTTGTTTAAAGAGAGGTTGAGCCTTTTAGAAAATAATAATAATAATAGTAATAATAACAACAACAACAACAACAACAATAATAATAATAATAAAAGAAAAAGAAAAGAAACGAAATAAAATAGTGGTTGAGCAGCCATCACAATTAGAGGAATTCTTCAATTTTGATTTTGCTCTTTGGTTACGTTAAGACTTTTGACAGTGTGACATATATAATACTTTGAATCCTGACATTGAAGCTAGACCTAGCTACCCTAAAGTTCCTTTTTAGTATGCTACCTTTCAAATAATTTCACTATATTTACGCCAATGATAAATATGAGAATAATTGACTCTCTCTCTCTCTCTCTCTCTCTCTCTTTTTGCTTTTGTTGTTGTTTTTTTTTTTTTTTTTTTTTTAGTGACTCATTTTAAAATTAAGGCATGAAACATTTTGTAGTGATGATATTATATTTGCAATTTTATTTCATAATATTGATGTCTGATTTGGTTATTTAGAATCAAGTACTACAAATATTTGCAAAATATATTATGAGATTAGTTTACTATATCATTTTTGGTATAGACTATTCTATATATTTATATATCTATTAATATACCCCTACACCAAAAATTGATTAGTGTCCAAATTTAATGATAAAGTGCTATTATTAGGAGCATACACCATAAATTGAAACTCCCTATAAAAATAAAAATAAAAATCTACTAATATACTTGTGCAATGTATAAATAATGTAGGTTCATCTAGAGCAAAGTATTTAATAATTAGTAAAACACATGATGAAATTATACGATATATAACATGTAAGTATAAAATGCCATGGCGAATAAATTATGGTATATGAATAGAATGATTCAAAATAAATAATAAAACTGGTTTGGATTGATTTTTTTTTAAACAACATACATTTAAATATAGGAGTAGGACTTAACAATAGAGGCATAGAGCTCATCTACAATGCCTATACATTGAATCACACAACAACAATTTAAGTGTATAAAATAATGAGACAAAAGTATTGTCAGTCCTGGCACAAGAAGGAAATAATAACTCGCATAACCATACCTTATAGGTCGCAAATTTTATTATCTGGAACATGATATATGGGAAAACCTCAAAATAAAAGGGTAAACAAGTGTGATATCTGTCAAGAATCATGTAATTCAATTGATACTTACAAGTGTTTTCAACAAAGATGTTTAGGGTTTAAAACTTTCCTCCCCTCCCTAACTATTGAATTATACAGATCTAGGATTTGTTGGTGAAATTAGAACTGTTAGTTACAATGGAATTGTTGGATGGAGATCTCGAGAATTAACTTGGTTTTTCCGGATTAGACTGGCCAGAACACCTTGAAATCCGATAAATTCTATGTACATTTTCAATACATTTGCCGTTAATTTGAAGCCAATTTCTAACTTTCCATTTTCCTTTTTAATTTTTTTTTCAATATTTAAATAAAAAAGTGATGTTTTATTAGCATTCTCACTTCTTCTTCTTTTTTTTCTTTTTTTTTTTTAATCTTTTGGGTTTGCATCACTTCTACGTCCTTATCAAAAATAGTAAAAAAGAAAAAAAGAAAAGAAAAAAGTTTTCCTAAGTAATATAGGTTAGGAAAGGTCAAAATTGGAGTGGCCAGGCCACTAAAATTTACTAGAAACAAGACATTCTCAGGAGACATCAAGCGACAAACACCAATAAAAATGAATGAGCAAGAAATGGCTCTGAGTCTGAGAAAGAGACGAATAAGAGTAATGTATACCTAAAAAAAAAAAAAACATTCTCCAATTATTTGTATGCATGGCATGCTCTCGTCCATTATTTGGGTATTTTCTCACGTATGAGCCATGATAATGTCATGTCCCATACTTAGTTTCGTGCACGTTTATAATTATCACCCAGTTAATCTCTACTTATAGTTTCCACGATCTTGGATTCAGATAAAAATTTCTTCGATGAACTTTTGTCAAGTGAAAAACGTGCCCATCACCAATGGCTTTTTAGCTCACTTTTCTGATGCAAACACGATTGTGTTGTGTGTATTTTATGGTATTAAAATTGATTTGTTTAAGGTTGAATTTAATCAACCATCTTGTTGGCTTTATTCCGTGCCAAATTTGTTTGTAATTCAGCATTAAGAAACCCTATATTTAAGTGGGAATCATGTAAGAGTAGTGTGGGAGAGAGTGTAAAGAAATGCTCAAGACTGTGCAGTGAAGTAGGGACTCGCGACTGGATCTCACGGGTGGCTCGCGACTAGTAAGCCGCCAGAAGATGCACACGAGTGAAGCATGCAGAGAAGCTGAACCGTCATGCCAGCTGTAGCACTACAGGATAAAAAGTCCAGACTGGCCATTCAGTTAGCTCGCGGCTTGAACTCGCGACTCAGTCAAGTCGCGAGTCCAAGTCGCCAGCCAACTCTGTTTTGGAAAAATGACTCTTCACATTCCAAACACACACCAGTATAAATACCCCTTATACCCACGAAATGTAAAGTGCTTCCAGAGAGAATTTTGAGAGAGAAACCCTAGAGAAAAATAAGATTGACTCGTCCACAATCTTTACATAGAGACTCTTTAAATTACTCTACTCTCACCCTCTGCATTGTTACATCCTTGAGAGGTTCTTGGCCAAATCCTTTTCTCACCATACCCACATCTGTGAGAAGGCTTTTTGGTACTTAGGAAAGCAGTTAGGAAGGGACTAGTGGTTATTGGTTGATGCTATGGGCTATAGCGAAATCTGGTAAGTTAAAGAAGACAAAGGTTCGGCGCAACCTCATTGGAGCAAGAAACTTGGAGGGCTTAGGTACACTGGGTAGATTAGGCTTGGAAGGTCTTCTGCTGTTCATGTATCCCAACTTCATTTTTTAGTGTATTATTGACCGTTTGGAGGGTGGCAGAGAGGTTTTACGCTGAGAGCTTCAGTTTCCTCTTCGATAACACATCGTTGTGTTGTCCTTGTATTTGCATCTCTCTTACCTTAATTTTTGACATTTAATTTCTGCTGTGGATGTGATTTTAATTGGTTTAGATTGTTTATCAATTATGTTATTAGCTTCTGTTCATTTTCCACACATATATTGTTTGACATTAAGCTTGAATTGGAGTTTTTGTTATTGGGGATCTAAACGTTCATAGTGTTTTACACGATATTTGAACTTTCAATTGGTATTAGAGCGGGTGCAGTCTTTGTGGTTTAAACACCTTAGTGCGATCCTTGACCCCGTATTGAGATGGACCGGTATCAATCTTTAAATGCACCACCATATTTTGATGGTAGCAACTATGCCTTTTGGAAATCAGGATGAGGGCATTTTTTTGTTCAATGGATGAGACCATCTGGGATGCGGTGGATATTGGATGGACTAGGCCAGAGGCTGCTAAATCCACGTGGGATAAGGCAACCCTCGCAGTGTCTAATGCAAATAGCAAAGCACTTAACGCTATTTTTGGTGGTGTGTCTCCAGATGAGTTCCACAGGATATCTTACATTTCTATTGCCAAGGAGGCATGGCAGATATTGGAGACCACGTATGAAGGAACGAAGAAAGTGAAGGATACCAAGTTGCAGATGCTGACCACTCGGTTTGAGGAGCTGAAAATGAGTGAGGACAAGTCTTTTGACTCTTTCTATAGCAAGCTGAATGAAGTGGTCATCGGCAAGTTCAACTTGGGGGAGAAAACGGAGGATTCGAAAGTTGTGAGGAAAATCCTTCGTTCGTTGTCGGAGAGCTTCCATGCCAAGGTGACAACGATTGAAGAGAGTAAGGACCTTGATTATATCAAAGTCCAAGAACTGATTGGCTCACTTCAGACTTATGAATTGTCACTGCCCACACAAAGGAAGAGCAAATCTTTTGCTCTTAAGACGGTTAATGAAAGGGTTGAAGCTCACGACTCATGGGATGAGGATGTTGTCGATAAAGATGTGGCATATTTGGTGAAGAATTTTCGAAAGTTCTTGAAATTCAAGAACAATGGAAAATTTGGTGATAAAAGGAAATCCCAAAGTTCCGGGAAAGAGAAAAAAGAATTCAAAAGGAAAGATGGAAAGGAATCCCAATCTACACAAGGAATCACTTGCTTCGAGTGCAATGGACACGAACATTTCAAGAAAGAGTGTCCCAATTATTTGAAATCGAAGGGCAAGGTGTATGCCACTACCCTTAGTGATTACGATTCCTCTAATTCGGATTTAGATGAAAGCTGTTATGGAGAAGGAAACTTCTCTACATTCATGACCATTGCTCATGTAGAATCTACAGATGATTTGAGTGCTCTAGTGGAGGAGCTTGGAGAGCATAGTGATGAGGAATCAATGGGAATTACAGAAGAATCGGATGTTGAAGAAGATGAGAGTACAAAGGGTCTTCAAGAAAACTACAATTCACTGCTTGAGAAATCAGGAGAATATGCATGTGTCGCCAAAAGGCAGCCATGAAAAAGATAAAGAAGGCAGAGGAAGACTATAGAAGTCTCCTAGTGCGACATAAGGAGGCCAAGTGTGAGATAGAGAAGCTGAATGGAAAGTTGTCGGAAGCTTACCTAAAAATTAGATTCCTTGAGCTTGAGGTAGTTCAAGCAAATGCCAAGGTAGAGAGGGTCTCCACCAAGAAACTAGATGATGTCATTTCCTCTCAAAAACAATTCTCAGAAAAATTCGGGTTGGGATATACCAGAGAAAGCAGTTTAGTTGTCAAAATCACCAAGGAAGTGAAGTTTGTGCAAGCCAAAGAACCTGTAGTGGCTGCCTTTATACCTAAAAAAGTAGAGGATGAAAAGAAGAAGAATGTGGCTGACCAACGGGTGTTGAATAAGCCCCATAACCAATCAGTGATCAAACTTGAAGCTAGAGGGAAATCACTTCCAAGATCACAAAGAGGTCCGAGAACGAATCATTTTTGCCATCATTGTGGACTTCAAGGACACACTAGACCAAATTGTCATAAGCTTAGAGCATTTAAGAATGCAACTGATCAAAGGTTAAGAGGACTAAGAAATAACAAGAGGACTTGGGCTATTAAGTCATCAAGAGGTCAAAATGGTGATCCCGACGTGATGGACGTGATGAAGATGATCGGTGCATTCACCACTTGCTTTGAAAGCTTCACTAGAAGGTTTGAAAGTCCTAACTTATGTACCCAATCCTATAAGGATATCACCCCGAACGCATGTGACGTGTGGGTGAAGAGGGGTACTCATGCATAAGCATTACAACATGTCCATGCATTAATACTTCCTATGCTTTGCGACTTTGATTAGTTGTGTGCTTTTTGTTTTTGGTCCAGCTTGTGTTGAAAAATTTTGTCTGTTTGTTTGCGATTGTTTTGAATGTTTTTACATTGTTTTCTTTGATCAGTCTTTTCTTGCTTTTGTGTCAAAAATCCAAAAACACATAAAAAGTAGAAAATCCAAAAAGTTTGATCGACATTGTTGAGTTTTGTCTCAAAGCATGTTTCGCCCTGTACCTTTGTACTAGAATTTAATCAACCATCTTGTTGGCTTAATTCTGTGCCAAATTTTCTTGTAATTCAGCATTAAAAAAACCCTGTATTTAGGTGGGAATCATGTAAGGGTAGTATGTGAGAGAGTGTGAAGAAATGCTCAAGACTGTGCAGTGAAGCAGGGACTCATGACTGGATCTCACGGGTGGCTCGCGATTGGCAAGCCGCCAGAAGATGCACATGAGTGAAGCATGTAGAGAAGCTGAACCATTATGCCAGCTGTAGCACTACAAGACAAAAAGTCCAGACTGGCCATTCAATGAGCTCGCGGCTTGAACTCGCGACTCAGTCAAGTCGCGAGGCCAAGTTGCCAACCAGCTCTATTTTGGAAAAATGACTCTTCACATTCCAAACACACACCAGTATAAATACTCCTTATACCCATGAAATGTAGAGAATTTTGAGAGAGAAACCCTAGAGAAAAATAAGATTGACTCATCCACAATCTTTACATAGAGAATCTTCAAATTCCTCTACTCTCACCCTCTCCATTGTTACATCCTTGAGAGGTTCTTGGCCAAATCCTTTTCTCACCATACCTACATCTATGAGAAGACTTTTTGGTACTTAGGAAAGCAGTTAGGAAGGGACCAGTGGTTATTGGTTGATGTTATGGGCTATAGCGGAATCCGGTAAGCTAAAGAAGACAAAGGTTTATCACAACCTCGTTGGAGCAAGAAGCTTGGAGGGCTTAGGTACACTGGGTAGATTAGGCTTGGAGGGTCTTCTATTGTTCATGTATCCCAACTTCATTCTTTAGTGGATTATTGACTACTTGGAGGGCGGCAGAGAGGTTTTACGCTAAGGGCTTCGGTTTCCTTTTCGATAACACATCGTTGTGTTGTCTTTGTGTTTGCATCTCTCTTCCCTTAATCTTTGCCATTTAATTTTTGCTATGGATGTGATTTTAATTGGTTTAGATTGTTTATCAATTCTGTTATTAGCTTATGTTCATTTTTTGCACATATATTGTTTGACATTAAGCTTGAATGGATATTTTTGTAATTGGGGGTCTAAATGTTCATAGTGTTTTACACGCGATTTGAACTTTCAATTTGCAACAAGGATAACATTAGAACTTTTTTTTTTAATGAGAATATTGTAACTTTATTGAAACAAAGATAAAACCAATACATCATGAGCCAATGCAGACTCAACCGTACTTGAATTTTCCTCTATCCAAGTTACATTTGAAACAATATTTTTGGCATACTGAGCCAGTATATGAGTCGGGCGATTGCCTTGTCATTTTACATGAGAGAATTGTACTTGTTTGAAATCTTGTAGTTTTTGATGAATACCCTCAATGATGGTGGCAATATCGACTAGTGGTTCACTAGACCCCAATAATGCAAAAATGACAATATGAGAATCACGCCCAATTCCCATGCAAACATAATACCCTCCTCCATGGCTTTAGCTTCAGTTTCAAGTGGACCTGAAGGAACAAAAAGTCTTTTACTTAGTGCCGCCTCCACATGACCTGCAAAATCACAAATAAGAACACCAACTCCCACTGTCTGTGATTAGGCAAAGGTTGCCCCATCCACATTAACTTTGAACCAAGGATCCATCGTTGGCTGCCACTGCACAGTGTCATCATAAGCAAGCCAGTTTACTTTGAAGTTCGTTGTTTGGAACTCATCCAGTAAGTAGTAAGCCTTTTGTAGAATGGTCAAGGCTTGAGACCGCACCCTACCAAGCCACACTTCCTTCCTACTGAACCATAAGCACCAAGCCACTGTACAAACCAACCCTAGCAATTCCTCATCTACCCGCTACCGAAACTTAAGGTGCCACAAGAAATCTTGAAACTCTTGAAACTCAAGGAAAACATCACCATCCAAGTCAAAAGAAATTCCAGAAAATGCCCACACTTCTTGAGCTATAGTACAATTCCAAAGAACATGCCCATTACTCTCAGTTGCATCTCCATAAGCTTCACAAATAGGAGAGTTGATAACTTTCCTTCGACATAGGTTTGCTTTGGTGGACAAAATATTCCTACTCACCCTCCATGCAAAAGATTTTATATTATTAGGAATATTGAGTGACAAGGCAAAAATGTATTGACCCCTTGCAAATTAATAAATTACCCAAGTTAATTAATTAGGTTCAATTACATGCAATGGACGTGGTACCACAAACATATCACCAACTAAACTAAATATAGCGGAAATCAAATTTGACACGGTGATTTGTTTATGAATGGGGAAAACCACCAAGACAAAAACCCCACCGGGTGATTTTAAGGTCACCACTCCCAAGAATCTACTAGTATCAATCACAAGCAGTTACAAGTACAAGGAATCTTACCAAGCCTTTTGGCCTATCCCAAAATACCAACCTACAGGTGAACCCTTACCCCAATACCCAACTGGACTTGTATTGTAATGGCAATCTTTCCGTTCAATGCACGAATCCCAGCACATGACTAACCAATGATGCACGGATCCTAGTACGTGACTAACTCCTTTGCACGAATCCCAGTACGTGACTAACTCCATAGCAAGCCTTTGATTGATGTAGTTGATTTGCAACAGCTTTACATAGAAACACCAATAAGATCTTCAATGATGGTGTGAGAGACTTTGCTTGGTTACAGAAACCAAAGGCGTACAAGAAACGCAGCAAGAACTTTTTCTTCCGTAGGAGGAGGCTAGGGTTTCAAAAAGAAAACCTTATGAAGCTCTTTAGGGTTAGGTTTTTCTTTTTCCACCTCTTTGTTTAAATAGGATCTCAATGGGCTCTTCTATTCCAAATAGGTATACACAAACCTTAGGCTTTCCTAGTCTAATAAGGATTATACAAACCCATAAATAAATAGCCTTTTAGAATAAAAACATTGCTGGTATAGTTTGAATCCCGTAAGCTTGATAGATCGAGACATGTGTCAGGCTTTAATGAATCTCGACAAATCGTGCTTCTGTCAAGGAGGTATCAAGACTTGCAAATTGCACTTTTCTTGAGCAGTTCTTGAGTAATCTTCATGTCTTCAATGTAACTACTTGTAATGATCATCTTGAACCTACTTAGATTTACTCAAATACAAGTAAAGTGCATTTTGTCAAAGGATATGCCAATTACATAAAAATATGTCCCTTACATTGAGTCTCCAAATTGACTTCCAAAACAACTTGCTATTTTGTGTGTTGGAAGCTTCACTATCTATGGCATTGGTAGATAAATATCTTGCTAGTTTATAGGCACTTTTGACTGAGAACATGCCCTTGGGCATGTAAGCCCACACCAATCGATCCCTTGGGAGTCTTGAACTTAGAGGTATGCTTAGTATGGCCTCAACATCCTGTGGGGCGAAAAAATTGCTAAATCTTGTCCCTTCTCCAAGCTGCGGTGTATGGGTCGATGAATAAAGAGAGCTTTGCATCATCTGGGATAGCAACAAGTTTGGAGGTAAGGTGAAAAGTAGAGAGTTGGTTCAACCATTTTTCATTGCAAACACTGATGGTACCAATGAGTACCTTGTTTTACCACTGATTGTGCAGTCATAATGCTACACTAAGCATATGATGGGTTGTTACCTAATTAAGTTGAGAGAAAATCATCATTGGGAAAATAACGAGCCTTGAGTACTCTATGGACTAGTGAATTTGTACATGTCTGTAACTGACAACCTTGTTTTGCTAGTAACGCAAGATTGAAAGCTTTGAGATCCCAAAAACCCAGTCTCCCCTTATGTTTGGGAGTGCACATTTTTCCCCAACTTAGCCACGCCATCTTATTACTCTCATTGGATTGATCCCACCAAAAATTATGGACCAAGCTGTCATCTCATCACAAATTACATCAGGAAGCTTAAAAACACTCATAGTTTACCTTAAGATTGCCTGTTCAACTGTCTTGATAAGAATCACCTTCCCAGCATTAGATAGTACCTTCCACCCTGATAGTTTATTATTCAACCACTGTATTAAGTGCCGACAAACCTTCTGCACATAGGAAAAACAAATACAGGGACAAGGGATCCCCTTGGCACAAGCCCCTATTAGGGGTAATATTGCCTCAAGGCTTTCCTTTAATTTTTATAGCATATGCTACAGACCGAACACATCTCATCATAATTTCAGCCCAATGTGTATGAAAACCCATCTTCAGCATAATTTTTTCCAAGTATCCCCATTCGACCCTATCATGGGCCTTACTCATATCAAGTTTAAGAACCATCTGACCCACCTTTCCACTTTTTTTTTTTTGGCTAATATGGTGCATTGTTTCAAATGCAGCTAGGACATTGTCAGTGATAAGGCGGTTATTCATATAGATATTGTATTTTGCCTGCACTCGATTTACACGCTGGGCCTCGAAAATTCCAAAAATATTTACTTTCTTCCATGGGGCTGCAAAAACATCTTGATTGATGTGGCGCAACCCGTTCTGGCATCGAACCACTCGAAGTGCCGTTTCAGGTCAAATTGACCAAAATGCCTCTGGTTAATGTTGGGTTGACCAAAAGTCAAAGTTGGTCAAAATCATCACAAAACAACATTTTTCTTGTTTCTACATCAACTTGAGCTACTCGAAGATTTTCGTCAACTTGAAGCAAGTTTGACTAACTTTGACCCGAGGTTGACCCGAGGGGGCACCAAATACTGTAATTTTGATCCAACTTTTGAAATGTATTGAGAATAGTGTCATTGTGAAGATTATTGAATTCCCTTTCCAATGACTATTCATGGATCAAAATCGGAGTTAAAACAGTTGAGATATCCTAAAAACCATGCAAAACACATCAACTCATTTCCCAAGGCCTTACATTTTGATCCAACCATTGGAATTTTTAATTTGTTTAGTTTTCTAGAAACTATACATCCATATCTTTCCAAGGACACCAAGATCAACTCAATCGGAGTTCAAGAAGGCATCAAAATATGCGCTAGCCCAACCCGGCGCACCTTCGGGAAGTGTACCAAGCCTCCATTTAAGCCCCTAGACCCCCAGATTAAAAAAAAATTAAATTAAATTTAAAAAAAAAAAGGGCAAGTTCGAGCATTTTTCTAGGTAGATTCTCTCTCTTTTCCTCTCTAAATTCTTTCACAAACATATAAAAAACCTTTGGTTTCTCTCTTCTCTCAACAATAAATAGGTTGTGTTCTTGCACTCTTTTTCCTCTCCTTGGTCTTAGGACCTTGGATTTGAGGTTTAAAGGGTGTAGATGTAGCTTTTTAGCTACAATTTACACCCTTTGCCTTATCTTTGTTCATAGCATGTGTATTTGTTTTCCATGGTATATCCTTGCTTTATCTTGCTTCCTAGCATGTTTTATATCCTTTTTAGCATGTCTCCATGCTTTTTTGCCATGTTTTACCCCTTTGATGTGTTTATGCCTAGATCTACTTGTTTATGTGCTCCTTGCCAAGTTTATGACTAGATCTACTTGTTTATGTGATCCATGCCATGTTTATGCCTAGAGCTACTTGTTTATGTGCTCTTTGCCATGCTTATGTTTAGATCTATATCTTTGTGTGCTCCATGCCTTGTTCATGTGATCTACATGTTGGTTGCTATGCCTTGTGCTTCAATAGCCTTTTTGTCTCTTGTACCTCTTTCTTGTGTTTCGGCCCTTTAGGTAGGGTGTAGATCTAGATCTTTTGGTCTAGGCCTACATCCATACACCTAGGCCTATATCGAAGGGTTTGGATCACTTCCTTTATGCATGTCTATGCTTTATCTCCATGTTTACTTGTCTAGATCTAGGCTTAGCCATGCTTTGTGCCCTTCGTGGGCTTGTGCTTGTCAATCTTTGGAATCACTTGCTTGCGTGGTTGAATCTACCCCTCTTGTGGCTTGTTGGATGTAACCACTTGTGAGACACATCTCCGTGATGTTGGTGTGCTTGATACACACCTTTCTCCACTCCGTGTGATGTTGTTATGCTTGCCTTGCTTGCTTTGTGCCATCGTTTTGGCTTTCTATGCTTCTTTGCATCTTTGTACACTTGCCTACATATTCATGCATGAGTCTGTGTGTCGTCCATACTCCAATCTCATGGAACTATGGACACCTAGTCCAAACCTACATTTGTCCTTTGATAACATGTTTATTTACCCCCATTTGGCTCTCTCTCTCTTTGGTAGTTTGTCTTTTAGCATGCTTTCCTTCTAGTTGCTTCTTTGCTTGTCTACTGGCTTGTTTCCTTTATCATTGCATTTACACGCGTGGAGTGTGGATACTTGGAGCAAGGGCGCGACCTCCTAGGTGAAGCAAAAAGGGCAAGGATGCAAGCAAGAAGACGCAAGCTCGAAAAGGGCAATGTTCAGTAGATTAGGAGGCCTAGCCTCCTCGAGTGGTTACATCTTTCTCCCTCTCTCTTAGCCTCTTCTCTAGAGCAATGTATAAGGGTCCCCCCCCCCCCCCCTTTCCTTGTACCCTTTATCTTTCTTGCTCCTTGCTTGGGTCACATTCTTTGGGTATGGTAATGTCTGTTTTGTAGGAAAAACACATGAAAAATACAGTTTTGTATCTCATACAAAAACACACAGTGGAATATGAACAGATCTACTTCATTCATGTGAGATAGCATGTAACATTTGAGTTTTGGAAACAAAGAATGAGAGAGCATATCTTGATGCAGTGAAATTCCAAACAAATGAAGATTGATCTTGAGATGCCTTTCCATCTTCACTCCAATTCCACAATGTGCCCAAGATGTGTGGTCTATCAATCAATTCTATATGTGATCTTTTGAGAGAATAATTGTCTCCCTTAAAAAGAACTCAGGTTCTTTCTCCTTTTTAATCACACATATATTTTCTGCACTTAGGCTGTTACATTTATTTAATAACTCTTATTAAATAAATAATTGATTATCTAATTGGGTTAGCCTTTTGGGCCAGCCCAATTGGGCTTTAGTACGTGACTTGGAGTGGGACCAAAAGGGACAAATAAAGCTCTAGCTCCAATGGGCTTTGGACTTATCTGTTAACTTTTGACAAGCCCAAAGTTACTATTAATTATATTTAATACCACTATATAAATATAATTGTACTCTAGGCCTTATTAATAAATTATATCCCAAAACTTTATTAAATATTTAACCCCTTCATAAAAATATTCGTAGTAATACAAAGTCATAATGTATAACTGTCACTTTGTAAATTACTACCTCTTGATCCTTAAGTACCCGATTTAATCCTTTAAGTTATTCATGTATATTTTATGAAATCTAATTTCATAAAATATATAAATTTTAGTAACTCTTTACTAAAGTGGTTAGGCCTAACACTCTAAATAACCAATCCCATTAAACTTATCTCAAGGGAATATTTTATATCTCTATAAAGAGACTATGAATTCCATCTTGAGAATATGTGTTCCTTCAACATTACGTGTGGTTGCCCAACATACTGAGGTTTTGACCGTTTGTCTAGGTCTCACTCCTGATATATTAAAGCAACCTAGATTTCATGAGCTTATCTTTCATGTCTTTGGGAAAGTTTACCCCATGACCTTTATCTCTTCTATATTGGACTTGGACCCTTCATTCTCTTTGTTCAGAGCTTTTAGGATGTCTCGAGGTATGTTTGGGACCTCTTCCATTCCTTCAACATCATGATCCAAATTTATTGTCTCATTCACATCATCCACACCCTCGTTATGGCAAAGGGACGATGTACCCACTTGGGAATTAGAACAAATCCTAGAGTGGAGCATATACAGAGAAACATAAGATAATTTGCACACACATATTCATAGGAAAGCAAATAAAGAGAGATGTAATAATTTTCCTGAATAATACGCTAAATATTTCATTAATGGATTATGGGGATGGGAAAACAAAGTTCATGCCTGATAATGATAAAAGGGAAATACTCTTTTTTGTTGTTTCTGTGAAAACAAACTGGGGAAATGAACAAGAAATACAAATAAAGTAAGAAATGACATAAGCATGAAAAACAAACTATATATGCTATTCCAACCCTTTTGGGTGATTGGGAGGCCTAATCACTCAATGATGGAATATTCTTTACTCAGCCGGTGCAACCACAAAGCAAGGCTTAATGGTCTAATGGCCAGCCGTCTTGCCTGGCATCCTTGGTTGGATAGTAGAAGTCGAATCATCTTCAAAAGATGTGATGGCATTTATGGAGAACTCTTTGGGACAGATCCAAATAATGCAAGCCAGATTAGGCTCCTCGTCTTCCAATTCCTCGAAAGGTTCTGGCATAATAACCTTGGCCAGAGACAGAAAAGTGGTTTTGATATGGGGAATAGACATCCCTGAAATGGCACACTTCATTTTCTTTCCTCTAGAAGCTTGAAAAAGTTCTTCATGAGTTGGTTCATACCCTAAACCGAATCTTCATTTGTTATTTGAGAGTTCAACGAGAGCGAGGCTCCCACGTCCTACGGCTCGGAGGCCTTGGCCTAACTTGTACCCAAACTTAAGCATTTCCTTTACGGCCATCAAAACTGTTGCGGGCCAGCCAGACTCGGGCTCTGAAGCATTGTGAATCATGGAAACTAGCTTGAAGCTATGGAAAGATGCTTCTGGAAAAGCATTAGCATTGATGTAGGGAATAGATGTCTCCTGGACGATAGTCATAGGCTCTTCAGCCATAATGGTGATCAACTGATTCTTGGAGATGAACTTGAGTCTCTGATTGATGGTAAACGTGACAGCACCTGTTGTATGCAACTAGGGCCTCCTAAAAGAATGTTGTATGGAAAGTCCACTTTAATCACTTGGAAGTTGACCATGAAGGATCTTGGACCAATCTTAATCATTAGCTCGATTTCGCCTTTCACTTCGTGATGCGTGCCTTCAAAAGCTCTGATGATCATAGTGCTAGGTTTAATAAGAGACATATCCACCTTTAGGCACTCAAAAATGGCCATCGGGCAGACATTCAAGGCTAATCCATTGTCGATAAATACCCTTACGACAATCATACCTTCACATTTGGCTACGATGTGCGTGGCCAAAATATGATCTCTTCCTTCTAAAGGCAACTCATCATCTGAAAAGGAGACTTGATTGGTGGCTAACACCAATGATACCATACCCTCAAAGGAGGAGTCTGTAATATCGGTAGGAACATGCGTTTCCTTCAATACCCTTAATAGAGCCTCATGATGGACCTCGGAAGATAACAACAGGGTTAAGATAGAAATCTGAGATGGAGATTTGTTCAATTGTTGAATCACACTATAATCGGCCTTCAGAATGGTTTTCAAGAATTCCTTGGCTTCTTCAGTGGTGAACTTATTCCTGATTGGCTCAGCTATGCTCTTACCAATTTGTTTCCTCCTCTTTTCTAGTTTGTCAAGAGTATAACATCGACCACTCCTAGTGAGTCCGAATAGACATGAAGAGATATTAGAGCAAACATCTTCCTTTCCGGTTCGGGTAAAGATCAAAGTCACATCGTACTTCCATGGGACACGATGGCTATCTTTGTAAGGGACAGACTATGGTATATCAATGACCACACCTTCTTACGCCTGCAGATTTTGGCACTAGGAAGAACATCTTTGGATCGTTAATGACTGGATTGGGCAAAGCAGCTTCTAAAGCTTTTTGGCTAGGAGCCCTTGAGATTCCTTGGATAGTCTTTGACAGAATTAAAGGATTGAAACCTCAAATAACGAGGACAAAAGGGGTTCCCTTCTAGAAAAATCCTGGAGATGGTTTGGTAATCCTAGGCAAAGATAAGATCAAAGGAGCAAAACCCTCAATGGCTGGCATGGTTTATTCCTTTTTTGGAGCTAGCACTCCTGAATCCTTAGGCGATTCTGTAATCTCTTTGATAATGACCAAAGTTGGAGGAGCTGGCGTCCTCATCCCTGGAGGAACCTTAGAAAGGCGCTCTTGCAAGTATTCATCCAAGTTTTTTCTTGATTTTATTGACATAGCACTATGGCTAGTTCCCGTGTGGGAATTTAGAGGGCATAGGATAGCTGCCATGCAATCATTCCTCCGCACGACCTTTCTTTCAATCCAAATAATGCCACAGTCATCTAAACTTTGAACTTGTGCCCTAAGCACTCTACAATCGAATAAGGCATGTCGATCCCTATTGTCACAGAATGAGCAGATTTCCCAGTTAAACCCTAGGGCTCCTATGTCCTCTAGAACAATGTGACTTTCTTGGGCTAGAGCCTGTAACATAGCTTTCCAAGGGAATGAGGGGGACGAGAAATCTAGGATCCTCTCCTTCACTGTGGAGATAACATTCGTGTTCCCTTCTAGATGAGGAGGCAAGGAATTGGCGATAACATTTGGCTCGGTTGTGTTGTCAAATTGTACTAACTTATTGTCAATGAGATCTTGGATTCGGTGTCTCAAATGCACACATTCTTCTAGGGTGTGCCCTTCACCCCAAAATGGTGTTCACATTTCTTGGAAGTCAAAACCGGGTAGAGGAGGACCGTCTTTGGGTTTTGCAAATATTGGAATCACTAGCTTCTTCTCCAATAGATAAGCATAAAGCTCTGCCATGGGCATGGGTAACGGAAAGAATATTCATGGCTCGACCTTGGGATACTGGGGTTGATCGGGCCTTCCCCTAGGCTAGCTAAACCTATTGCTGATAAGGTCGGGCATTTGGGGCTGTATAAGTAGAAATGACACCCCTTAGTCCTTCAGGTGCTTTGTCGATCATATAAACATCAACTTCCTTCCCTTTGTGGCCGGTTGCCTTTCTCACCTGCTGTTCTATCATAGAATTCAAAACATTTGGATCGACTAATTTCTTGCTTCTAATACCCTCATCAATACGCTCCCTAATAGGAATCAGGCTTGCGAAGTGAGTGACTTGGGCATTGATCATCTTCTCATAGTAAGGTGGCTTAAGGTTATCGATGAACCACTTAATCATTTCATCTTCCATCATGAGAGGAAGCACTTGCACGGCTAGCTCACGCCACCTTTGGGCATACTTATCAAAAGATTCCCCACTCTTCTTTTCTATCCTATGAAGAACTGTGCGGTCGGGAGCTATCTCAGTATTGAACCAGTAATACTCCAAGAATGCATTGGCCATCTCTCTCCAATTGGAGGTATTTTCCAATCTCACAAGCTATTAGGGAAAATTTAGCAGAGCAAAGGATGATTGTCTCCATAGGGTTCCATCTTCCTATAGAACATGCGCAGCTGAACGCAAGGATCTTTAATGCCTTCATATTTGACAAACTCAGATGCCTTGAACTTGGGAGGCATAATGACATGAGGGAAATTACCTAGGCTATCTAGATCGAAACTTCCTTGGGCACCGGAGCCCTCTATGATACGGATTTTCTCGGTCAGGGTTTCCACTTGACTTTTGACCTGATCGTAACTAGACTCTAAGGTCTTATCCTTAGGACGATTCAATTCTTGGTCACTCCCTTGTGGGATGAATGGCGATGTGGTTTGGCCTTGATTTGGAGATCTCAAACTAGGGTGTAGAGCCTTCTGGAGTTGGACCAGATGAATCACGGTTCCCTCCTACAACCAGCTATTGCATCATGTGCATCATTTTTGCCATCTGCTCTTTTAGGAGAGCGATCTCATAAGTGTTTTCCTTGATGGGCGAAGGACCACTAGTAGAGATCTCTTTAGCATGAGATCTAGTGATGATAGGATCATGATGTGATGGTAACTTGCTCTATTTCCTCTAAGCAATCTTTTCTCTTTATAATCCTAGAAAGGCAAAAAAGGGGATGGGAAAGACATGGGGTACATTTGAAAATTTGACAATGTGGAAACACAAAATAAACACGAAGTTAGTTTAGGTTCTTGCTTATTTAAAATGCACCTATCATTTTTGAAAATATTGGTTTGAACCCTTGAGCGAGTTTTTATCATGGTTTGTTTCTATAGTGATGTAGAATTAATGCACAAGCTTGGCAAGTAACTGAAACTTTCATATCATGCTTGAAATTGTAGGATGGACCCTTCTCTTTTGATTACATAGAAAGCAATGCTTTTACAAAACTTGGCTTTTTACAATGCCCCAAAAACATGGGCTATAGACAATGGCTCCAACAACGAGCCTTTTACAATAAAAGGAAATTCTAGTTTACAATGAATAGGCTTCATTCTGGATGGCTTTGCCTTCTTAAAGAAGATCTTGAACTTTTGGCCGCATCCTCCTTAGCACAGAGTTTCGACTACTTGCCATAAATTTTATCTATACTCATTTACATGACAGAGCCATTAGTGTATACATGCATACCCTTGTAGGGTTGGAAACCCTTAAGGATTGGGTATGATCTAATGTGTAAGCAACGGGGTTGCTTTTCCCTAGGGGTTAATCACAAATACTGTGTAAACAAGACAGATAGAACCTGGAGTAAAGCACAACTCTTTGATGCAAGCAAAAGGGCAAACTTGCAAACAGAAACTAGACACTTTCCTTTTGACTCATTTTGAAAGCAATCCTATTAAGGATATCCTACCCTAAGCTTAGATGTTCACTCATTTTGGCTCTTCCTAATTCTAATGGGTTTTGATTTAGTCTAGTCCAACGGTAAGTTGGTCCTATTTTTATTGGGGACCTCAATCATCTAATCCTTCCCTTCAAAGAAGTTGTGGTATTGAGCAAATCAAAGGGGGCCTTTCCAGCTACTCTTGCCCACCTATAGACCTAAAAGTGCCTACAAATTGGCACCCAGTAACTAACTAGACTGTGCATCTAGCAATCGCCTTCAACGCTAAGCCCGGGTTCAACTAAATGTGGGTTGATGTCATGCATTTTGAAATGAAAGGGGAAAGACTTTCCATACACAACAGATATATACACAAATAAAGGTGTAGCAAAAATTAAATCTACTACCTTAGGTTCATACATGTGAAGGAAAGCTGCAAAGCATGCTTTAGGAAAGCAGTAAAGCTTCACACATACAAAAATACCTCAAAGCTGGTTCTTTTTTAGAAAACCATTTGAAAAACATTTTTGGAAAATATTTTTGAGTTTTGAAAATAGTTTACTAGGATATAGTAAAAGCATTTTTCAAAAGGAAAGCCTCAGAGGCTAATGCCAATTTCAACATTTTTGAAAGCCAATGTCCAAAGATTAGGATCTTATTAAAAGCTCTAAAGGCTAAACTATCTAAGTGTCCCAAGTGGAGCCGCCGGTCTGTCAATGCCTCGTGGCAATTCCACCACCCATCACGACAATGCTCGTGCGGTGCCTGGAAGCGTGTAGGCCCAGGAGCTTAGGTGCTATGGAGGAAGGTTGTACCTTGGGTGTGGAATATGCGTCAACTTTAAGGAAATTACCAAGGGTAAGTGAAGTTGCCACAAATCATTGGGTTTTTTCTAAGGTGTGATTGGTCATTTGACTCTATTTAATTTTATTACCGATCCTTCGTTAAGAAAAAAGTCGTTTTTCCTAATCTAATGTGGATGGGCAAAAAATCTTGATTCTTGAATTTGGAAGTCTGGTTACCTGTGGGGAAGGTGTTAGGCACCCCATAATGCCTATCCATAGACAGTCCTTTGTTTTGGTAAAATTTTAATTTAAGGATATTGGCAATTGAAAACGAGCTATTGGCATTAGCTTTCGAGGCTTTAAGCCAATTGGGCTTTGAGGTTTGGACTCGAAAAGGGTGTGGTCTCAATCGATGCTTCCCAAATGTGTTTGGAATCGTTACCAAATCTCACAAACAAAAATCTGGCAGCATTTCGCCTTATTTTCGGGGTGGAAATCTGACAGCACTTCACCTTAGATGCGTCATAGCAGGCAAAACACTATTCTCACCAAGCTTTCACCATAAAAATACGGCTATGGGGATGCCCCATTTTCACGACGAAAATCCAGCAGAGTTTTATGTTTGGTGCGCTATGGCGCTCCAGCAGGATTTCATGCCTATGTATACGGCACATGTCAACATGCTCGTTCTAGGAGAAGCTGGAGCCCCTCAAAGGATTAAGCACATTGTTCCGTGTTGCATACACGAGGAAACCGATGTCAGTTGGTGACATGGATCGTGACGGTCACACCGTCTACTGAACATGTCACCAAGGGTATAGCCCAGCAAGGTATAGGAAATGAAAAATAGACATTGCCATACCTAGGGAACGTGGCCCAAGCAAAGAGTAAGAAAAGTAAAGGGTACAAGGAGAGGGGGAACTCTAATCTACTGAACATTGCCTTTTTTTTGCTTGCATTTTCTTGCTTGCATCCTTGCCCATTTCGCTTGCACCTAGGAGGTCACACCCTTGCTCCAAGTGTCCATGCTCCATATGTGTACATGCAATGACGAAAGGAACAAGCTAGCAAATAAGCAAAGAAACAAATAGAAGGAAAGAATGCTAAAAGATGAGCTATCAAAGAGAAAGAGTTAAACTAGGGAAAATGAACATGTTATCAAACAAAAGAGGGTGTCCTCGAAGGAAAAATGTAGGTTTGGATTGGTGTCCATAGTTCCATGAGATTGGAGTATGGACAACACACAGACTCATGCATGAACATGTAGACAAGCGTGCAAACCCATGGAGGGCACAAAACATGGCAAAGCCTAGATCTCAACAAGCAAACATGGATATAAAGCATAGAAGCAAGCAAGCATACATGTGCATAAAAGAAATGATCCAAACCCTTTGATATAGGCCTAGGTGTACAAATGTAGGCCTAGGCCACCAGATCTAGATCTACACTCTACCTAAAGAGCCAAAACAGAAGAAAAAAAAGGATAACAAGAGATAAAAAGGCTTTAGAAGCACATGGCATAGCAACCAACATGAAGATCTAGACACATGAACATGGCACAGAACATACAAAGATATAGATCTGTGCATAAGCATGGCAAGGAGCATATAAACAAGTAGATCTAAGCATAAGCATGGCAAGGAGCACATAAACAAGTAGATCTAAGCATAAGCATGCAAAAGGGCACCTAGGCACATGTATCTAAGCACAAACATGGAATTTAGGTATATCCTAGCCCAAGAAGGCTAGGCTAACATCATCAAAGCATTGAAACATGGCATTAAGCAAGGAAACATGCTAGGAAGCAAGATAAAGCAAAGATATACTAAGAAAAGCAATAAAGCATATTATGAACAAAGATAAAGCAAAGGGTGTAGATTGTAGCTAAAAGGCTACATCTACACCCTTTAACCTGAAATCCAAGGTCCTAAGACCAAGGAGAGGAAAAATAGTGCAAAACCACTACCTCTTGATTGTTGAAAGAAGAGAGAAATCAAAGGTTTTTTGATGTGTTTGGGACAGAATTTAATGGGAAAAAAGAGAGACGCTGCCCATAAAAATGCTCCAAATTGCCCAATTTCCATCTTCTTCTTTTTTTTATCCAAGGGGGGTCTGGGGGTATTTATAGGTAAAAAGTGACTTTTTAACTTTGGCGGCCACTTAGTGTCTGCTGACTTAGGAGGCCTTTTTGGAGGCCTTTTCGAGCTTGGATTGGATTGATCTTGGTGTCCCTGAAAGGTTTGGATGTGCAGTATCCAAAAAACTAAAGAAATTGACAATTCAACAATCAAATCAAAAGTTATGGTCTCGAGAAGCGAGCTGACGTGCCAAGCACAATTTTCAAGATATCTCAACTGTTTTAACTCCGATCTCGACCCACAAGCAGTCGTTGGAAAGGGAATTCAATGCTCTTTGCAATGATGCTGGTCTCAACTCATTCCAATGAACAGATAAAAATTAGAGGTTTCAGGGCCCTCTAGGGCGGACAAAATACAGTATCTACAATAGGCAACTACCGATGAAGTAAAAGAAGAACTGACTTAGAGCAATGTTGTCTAGCTCAGCCACCCAAGGTATGTTCATCTCCAACCACTGCATGTGGATCTGAGGCTCCTTAGTAGGCCTAAAATACCCTCTGGTCATCCTGGTAAGAGGGTAAGGGATGCCCAAAAGATCGCTTGCCATCGCGAAGCTCACAAACTCAGTTGGGACCGGCTCCCCTCCAAATCTAAGGCCCAAGATGGCCGTCTAGTCAAGAGGAAGGACTGCATACTCCCCACAGCTCAGATGAAGAGTGCCTGTCTCAGCATGAAACCACTGCACCAAAGCCTCGGCCAACTCATGCCCCATGGAACAAGGCGCGATAGTGCGCATTAGTTAAGGCACGAAATAATTAGAGGGAAAATGAAGACCATGCCCCTTGTTCGTGAACCCTATTAGCACCTTGTGCTAAAAATCAAAGAAAAGCTGTCCGTCAGTGCACATAATATATATATATATACCGAACCGACAAAAAGGAAAGGAAAAGAAAAGCATAGCTGACCCTTTTGTGCCTGAGCAGAAGGATACCTCTGCAAATCATGTTGTAGATAAGTGTCCTCAATGTTTTCATCTATCTCTCCAATATAGGCCTCCGATCCGGCCTAACAAGGTGGGAACCTCGATCTATGACTCCTACGCCTAGGAGCACCAGGGCCTAGCTCAATAGCATCATCAGCCTCCAAATCAAAATACACATCAAACATGAGCTCATCTCCAAGCTCGTCGTCCCCTAGGCCTTCTCCCTCCTCGGTTCGGGGGAACTACGAAGAACCTCCTCCCGAATTAGTACGTGACTTAGATGAGGTGCTGGCTATCTTTACCGAACATCGGCTCCTTATGCAATGTGCTCTATGTATGCCCTTAGGGGACGCGATGTCATCACCTCCTCGATCAAAGCGCCTTTGAAGGGTCCGTGCAACCTACTCGCTAGCCAAAACAGTATCATCATCACTGCTGGATGAGTCCACTCGAGATGGAATAATGACAGGAGCCTTCCCACGATCCTTACTAGATCTCGGTCGCCGAGACATAATCTACAAAAACAAATCCAGATTTAATTAGTAAGCCCAAATATGTCTAACCCTACTACCTAACACATATCATGCATGTTCATACCAAGATGTCATGTTTTCTCAAAATATCAAGGTTTTCAAAATACCTCTCTTGGGATTCAAATTCAGCAATGACTATTTAATCCTATCTCTTTTTACCTAAAAAAATCAAGTTTTTTAAAATACCTCTCTTGGGATTCAGATTTGGTAGCGACTGTTTAATCTTATCTCTTTTACCTCAAAAGTATCCAGGTTTTCAAAATACCTCTCTCTTAGGATTCAAATTCGGTAGCAACCATTTAATCCAATCTCTTTTGCCTCAAAAGTATATAGGTTTTCAAAATACCTCTCTAAGGATTCAGATTCTGCAACGACCATTTAATCCTATCTCTTTTGCTTCAAAAGTATCCAAGTTTTCAATATACCTCTTTTGCCTCAAAAGTTTCTAGGTTTTCAAAATACCCCTTCATCATGATTCAGATTTGGCAGTGACCGTTTAGTCTCATCAGGATTCCAATTCGGTAGTGACTGTTTAATCCTATGCCTTCTTCGAGATTCAGATTCGGCAACGACCGTTTAGTCTCATCGGGATTCATATTTGGCAGCAACCATTTAATCCTATGACTCTATTGCAAAAGATTATTGAATTCCCTTTCCAACTACTATTCATGGATCAAAATCGGAGTTAAAATGGTTGTGATATCCTAAAACCCATGCAAGACGTGTCACCTCACTTCCCAAGACCATAACTTTTTATCCAACCGTTGCAATTTCAATTTCTTTAGTGTTTTGGAAACTAGACACCCAGATATTTCTAGGGACACCAAGATCAGTTCAATTGAAGTTCCAGAAGGTATCCTATTGATATCATGTTTTGCCCACCCTCGATTTGCATGCTGGACCCCAAATAATCCAAAAATATCATTTTCTCTCCATGGGGTCACGAGAACATATATAATGACATGGCGCAACCCATTTGGACACCGGAGCGCTCAAAGTGCCTTTTCCAGCTAAAATGACCAAAATGCCCCTAGTCAAAATCCACACAAAATAACACCTTTCATATTTTTTAATCAAACATGAGCTTCTCAGATATTTTTAGCCACTTTGACCAAGTTTGACCCAAAGTTGACTCTAGGTGGGTCCTAAAACCCTAATTTTGATCTGGCCATCACAACGGGTTAAAACCAATTTCATTGTGAAGATTATCAAATTCTCATTCCAACAACTATTCATGGGTCGAAATCAGAGTTAGAACGGTTAAGATATCACTAAAACCGGGTTAACAAACCAATTAATGCACCGCTAACTTCTAGGAGCCATAACTTTTGATCCGACTGTTGGATTTTTGAGTTCCATACCTTTTTAGAAACTGAAAATGAAGATCTATCCAAGTGTTTCTAGATAAACCTGATTAACAAAAGTATGCAATAGAAAATAAATTGACACGATGATTTGTTTATGAATGGGGAAAACCTACACGGCAAAAACCCCACCGGGTGATTTTAAGGTCATCACTCTCGAGAATCCACTATTATCAAAACAAGTAGTTACAAGTAAATGAATCCCAATACTTTATACCAACTTACAGTTGAACCCTTACCCCAATACCCAATTGGACTTGTTCTGTAGTGACAATCTTTCCTTTTCAATGCACGACTCCCAGTACATGACTAACCAATTACGCGAATCCCAATACGCAACTTAATAACCAACTTGAGAAGGATGTTGGCTTCAAAGTTCTTCAGTTCATCCAGACGATGAAGATCATGAAGTTGCTTGGTCATAAAACCCTACGGTGTACAACCACAACAGCTTCTTCAAAAGAAAGAAGAACTAGGGAAAATTCTGTCTCTGGTCACAATTTGCATGAACAAGACTTTGCTTCACACTTGTGCAACCTTTGACGACCCTCAAAATAATCCTTATATATGTTTAGGGTTGTGATAAAAGAAAGCCCAAACATATACTCACGAATTGGATGAAAAACAATCCTGAAAAACTGAACTTCATAAACCTCAATAGATACCCTATCTATCGAGCTGGCTGTTGAGCCACAGGCTTCAGCAGCTTTTAAACCTCGATAGATGCTAGCTGTCAAGCTTTAAAATCCTGCACTTTATTTCTTGATTCTTGGACAGACTTGCATGGGTTTAACACTTGAACTTGAAACCTTGTTTCTTGAAGCATTAAACACATCCTAGATCTATCCAATTACAAGTAAAGTGCGTTTTGTCAAAGGATTAGCCAATTACATAAAATGTTGACATATGATCCTATCATTGACTCACATATGTCCTAACACATGGCATAGAAGACTTTGATAATCTGTATTTCTAAAACACTTTAAACAAAACTCATCAAGACATCTTAGTGAGAAACAAAAATAAAAGATTGCATATGATAAATAAGAAGCATGTGCATAGAAAGAGAAAAGAAACAACACATGGAAAGTAGGTGAAAGAATGTAATAACAACCTCATCAAATATATATATCAAATACATACAAGGTTTGCTATCACTAAGTGGTCACAAGACCGATAGTATAAGAACAATGTATCTAAAAGATAAAAAAAAGTCCTCACTACATCCCTCAAAAAGATAAACACTCCCCCTAACAAAAACCTCATATACTAACTCTCCCCCTAAGAACATGACTACTCTCATACCCAAAACTACTCCCCCTTTTTGTCACAAATGACAAAGGCCAAGTCACTTAAGCAGTCATCTCCTTGTCACCGGAAGAGCTAGCATCCTCATCCTCATCATCATCATCACCATTGGAGTCACCATCATCATCCTCGTCCTCAGATGCCTCAAGAGAAGGAGAGGGAGATGCCACGAAGCCACTAAGGCGAGCCTGTTGTCGTACAATATGACCAACACAGGTGTTCACCTGACACAACTCATCATTGAGAGTGTCAAGCCGAGCGTCCTTGCACTAAAACTACGCCATGACTGCCTCGAGGGTCACACCACCCGCGGAAGAAGAAGGTGCGAAGGTAGAAGGAGTGGAAGAGGCTGGAGGAGTCGCCGTCTTGGTTCGTGGCCGCTTTGGTCGAAGCTGGGCCTCGCTCCGTCTAACGGACGCGCCGCTGATGGTACCCATGATAGAGAAGTGAGCAAACTCAAGATAGGAGATAGACCCATGGCAAATGATCCTCGTGATAGCAGAAGGGAAAATAAGCTTATCACGGGTCGCTGTATCCTTATAGACATCTATATGGGAAAGTATGAAATGAAGGGAAAGTCAATGGTAAGCCCTATAAGGAGGGATAACAAAAAGCGAGCACATGGCTTAGTAATAGAATTATAGTGAGACAAAGGATGTAAAACAAATGTCATCACCATATTTAGGAACCCCGAACCTTTTTCAAAGCCCGAGCAAAGGGTGTTTTGACGATCACCCCAAGATGAAGGTGTCTCACAGAGGAAAGACATGAGTTCGTCTTTGGACATAGTCCGCAAACGAGGACAGCCAGGGTAATCAGGATGTGATACCCTTAGGACGTGTAGCACATCGGAGATAAGCTCCGGAGTGACTACTATACGTATACCTTGAACAGAAGTGAGAAAGCGAGGTATGGAAGAATCAAATCCATGCATATTAGAGTAAAACTCCTGTATGATCATGGGGGGACAACTGATCGAGACATCACAAAGGGACTCCCAACCCCTACTGTGAATGACAGTGGGTAAGTCAGTATTGGAAAAATCCTAAAGGATGACTTGGCATTTTGAATGAATGCCACGTCTAGAAAAGTTCTCTAAGAAGTCCTGACGGGCCTTCTCATTGCGGAACCAAAAGTAAAAAGGAGTAGAATTAGAGGAAGAAGATGCCCCGGAATGAAGAGGGTTTCGAGACGAAGCAGACTTGCACTTGGGTGCCATGCGCAGACTATCCAAGAGAGAGAGAGAGAGAGAGAGAGAGAGAGAGAGAGAGAGACAGACAGACAGACAGACAGAAGAGTACCAATCAATAACAAATATCAAAAGGAAGAAAAGGGAGGTATGTATGCATGAAAAATGCATGAACATGTGACATGCAACAAAATAAACATCATGGGCTCAGCCCAATCCAAACCTACCAGCACACAAGATTTCAACATATAAAACACACATCTAAATGCATGAAACATGGTGAAAATGCAAATGTGATGCATTTTCAACATAGGATCATTTAAACATAACCCAACCCAAAAATTTCACTAAAACCTCATCAATTTTGAAAAGCCCTAAAAATTTTCAAAAACCCCAAAAACCTAGGTCTAAATGAATGAAATGCATGATAAAAAGAGAGAAAAGATACCATACTAGAGGAAGAAAATAAGCTTTGGGTTGAAAAACAAGTGGGGAAGGTGAAGAGGTTGAGTGAGAAGTGTTTGGGAGAGAGAAAAGAGTGTTTATGTCAAGAGAAATCGGAGAGAAATGAAAAAAAAAAAAAATCGTGCAGAAACTATATATAGAAAAATGAAGCTCAATGGATCGAGAGCAATCGAGAATCTATCAAGCACTAATTCTCGACAGATTTAGCTGTTGAAGTGCTATTGAGAGCTTTCAGCCGCAAAGAAAGCTCAATGGATCGAACAACTATCGATGAGCTATCGAGCAAACACTCGATGGATCGAGAATTTGTCGAGAAGCTATCGAGACAAATTCTAGAAAGCTTCAATGGATTGAGATTGGTTTAACTTCTGTCGAGAAAGGAAGATCAAAGATCTCAATGGATAGCTAGCTGTTGAGAGCTATCGAGAAGTTGTTGAGATGTGCAAAAACAGTTTTTCAAAGAAGAGTAAAACATAGAAATGAATGCAATCAAGCAAGGTACTCAACCAAAGATCCAAACAACATTTTAAGCTCTCAAAAGCATCTCTCAACAAAAAAAGTGTCAATCATTTAGATCGAAAATGCTCACACATTAAACAAGTCTAACCAATTTTATATTTCAAAAACAAGTTAAGATAGTTTAGTGAGCATACATTAACACATGTATTCCTTGTAATGGCCAAATAACATTGTACCTGCACGTGTATCAAAAGTAGCAAAGAATTTGCGTGTTGTATGTGAAAAAAGAAAAATAAATAAATCGCAAGATTGCATAAGTGTCTACATGTTATGACGATTTGAGATATGAGAAAATCAATTTAACTTACACACAATCATAACTGCTTGATGGGGACTATCACCTTTGAGGTACATCCTATAACTCCTACATGTCCTAGAAGACATGCTTGCAATCATTTATAAAGAATTTTGATTCTTTTTG
The DNA here is from genome assembly GCA_019022515.1 of Quercus aquifolioides. NCBI lineage: Eukaryota > Viridiplantae > Streptophyta > Magnoliopsida > Fagales > Fagaceae > Quercus > Quercus aquifolioides. Next base: position 46,438,708 of record CM032330.1, on the reverse strand, counting down.
CTTTTAATTTTTCTTTGCATATTTTTATTTTGAGCATATCATGCATGGGCATATAAGAGAGAGAAAAGAAATGCCCAATTATGTTAAGCTTTTGACATTACACTTTTGCTATGCCGAAGCATACAGATGTCATTTCATGATTGGCAGGCAACAGTGATGAGACGGTTATTTATGCATTTCTATTAGGATTTTCTAGTCCTTCCCGTCAAAAAGAGTAATATGAGTGTTAATTATAAGAGATTACTTAATCTTACTCATCACAAACATGATCTACAAAGCTCACTTGCCTAGTTGTGCATAGAGATACTCATCTATGCTACAAAAGATACAAAGATTAGAAAACTTTGTTTTAATGGCCATCAAAGGTACACAAGAACCAATGTACACAAATACACACTGTTTTTGTATTTTGTTTTTTTTTTAAGAAAAACAAAATAAAGTAAAAACTATAAAAAGCTATAAAAAAAAACATGTTAAACAAAGCATAGCATAAAAACTAGATGCAAATGTATGAGGAAGGAGGAGGAGAAGAGGAGATCAATCCATGGAGATAACACCAATGTTTTGGCAAAGGAATTCAAATCGTTTGCTATCAAGAGGTTTGGTGAACAAATCAGCCTTCTGATCATCAGTGTGAATAAACTCAAGAGTGAGAGTACCATCTTCGACAAGCTCCCAAATGAAGTGATGTCGAATCTTATGTGTTTAGTTTGAGAATATTGAACAGGATTCTTAGAGATGTTAATGGCACTGGTATTGTCACAATAGATGGTAAGATGTTCTTGACGAATACCATAATCAAGGAGAAGTTTTTGCATCCTTAGAAGTTTGGTGCTGCAGCTACCGGCAGCGATGTATTTAGCCTCTGCAATGGATAAAGAGATGAAATTTTGCTTTTTGCTCATCTAGGAGACAAGATTATTCTCCTCATAAAAACAACCCCCCAAAGTACTCTTTCTATCATCAGCATTCCCAGCCCAGTCTGCATCAGAATACCCAGCTAAGACATCATTGGTGTCCTTGCTATACTTTATGATTCTTTTCAAAGAAAACATATGAGACTCTTTGGGATTAGACTGATATCTAGCACACTCTCCCACACTATAACTAATGTCAGGTCTACTAGCAGTAAGGTAAAGAAGACGACCTATCATGCTTCTATATAGAGAAGAATCAACACTTTTCCCCCAACAAATCAATAGTGAGTTTAACATTTGGGCTCATGAGGGTTCTAACAGAACTAGCAGGGAGATGGTTCCCTTTCCTTTAATTTGTGATTTTCGCCCATCATCGAAAGTGACATTACCACCTTTCTTAGACTCAAAAACCTTAAAGAGAGATTGGTCTCTAGTCATTTGTCTTGAGCAGCCACTATCAAGGTACCACAAACACATGTCCATAACCTTAAATGCGGACTTCATCATGAAGCACACCTCGTGCTTAGATGACAAATCAGTAGGAATGGTGTTTTCTCTCATCTGCCATTTACGAACAAAGCTTTTAACATTCACTCTTCTTAGACGAACTCCTCTGCACATTTTCATTTTGAAACAGTCGAGTTTCTTCTTTGTCATGCTAAGATCTTTTCCAATAATCATCATGATAGATTTCAAATAACTTTTAGACTTGCATTTTCTGATACACTCAATCAAGTAGAAATTAGAAAAACAAGATGTATTTGAAACAAAAGATCTTTTCGAGCCGGTTGCAGCCATAACAACAGGGCTCAATGGATCACACGGCAAAGATTGACCTTAATCAAACTGTGCCCACTCTGATACCACTTGATAGGCCAAGAATGTATTGATCCCTTATGGTAAATTAACCAATTAATTAGCCAAGTTAATTAATTAGGTCAATTAACATGCAATAGGCATGGTAGCACAAAAAAAATCACCAACTAAGTTAAATGCAATGGAAAAATAAATTTGCCACGGTGGTTTGTTTAAGAATCGAGAAAACCTCCAAGGCAAAAATCCCCACCAGGTGAATTTAAGGTCACCACTCCCGAGAATCCACTATTATCAAAACAAGTGGTTACAAGTAAAGGAATCCCAATACCTTATACCAACCTACAGTTGAACCCTTACCAACACAATGAATGAAAGTTCAAATAGTGTGTAAAACACCTATGAACGTTTAGAGCCCCAAATCAAAAATACTAACACAAGCTTATAATCAAACAATATATGTGCGAAAAATGAAATATAAGCTATAACCGAATTCGTAACAAACTCTAAACCATAATTAATAACCAACACAACAGTAATTAAAAGGTAAAGAGAAAAGGAAGAATGATGCAAACACAAAGATAACACGACGATGTGTTATCGAAGAGGAAACTAAAGTACTTGGCGAAAAACCTCTCCGCCGCCCTCTTAGCAGTCAATAATCCACTAGAGAATAAAGTTAGGATACATGAATAGTAGAAGACCCTCCAAGCCTAATCTACCCAGTGCACCTAAGCCCTCCAAGCTTCTTGCTCCAACAGGGTTATGCCGAACCTTGTCTTCTCTATCTAACCGGATCCTGCAATCGCCCATTGCATCAACCAAATTGAATTGGTCCCTTCTAAACTACTTTCTAAGCACCGAAATACCTCCTCATAGATATGGGTATGGTGAGACAAGAATTTGGCTAAATGTACCTCTCAAGAATATATCAATAGAGAGGGTGAGAGTAGAGGAATTTGGAGAATCAAATGATGAAGATTGTGGATGAGTCAATCTTGTTTTTCTCTAGGGTTTCTTTCTCAAAATTCTCTCTAAAGCTCTCTACATTTCGTGGGTATAAGGGTATTTATAGTAGGGTGTATAAGGAATGCGAAGAGTCAGTTACAACCAAACAGGGCATTCTGGTGACTCGAGCTCGCGACTGGAACGAGTCGCGAGTTTGAGTCGCGAACTAACTGCCTGGCTAGACTGGAAGTTTTGTCCTGAAGTGCAACAGTTGGCGTGACCCTTCAGCTCCCCCTACATACTTCACACGTGTACCATTTTGGCGACTTACCAGTCACGAGATCCAGTTATGAGACTCCCTTGAGTTGCACACTTCTTAGATTTCTTCACACTCTTTCACGCACTACCCTTACATGAATCCCACCTAAATACAGGGTATCTAATTGCAAAATTACAAGCAAATTTGGCACAGAATAAAGCCAACAATTGATTGAATAAATTCAACCTTACAATGAAGATCAAGAAGCTTCTTGGTCACAAAACCCTACGGTGTACAAACGCAGTAGCTTCTTCAAGAGAAAGATGAACTAGGGCAAATTGTCTCTAGTCACAATATGCTTGCAACAACAAGTGCAACCCCTTTATGACGGCCCTTAAAATAATCCTTATATATGTCTAGGGTTGTGAGAAAATAAAACCTAAACACATTACTTGGATATGCATGAAAAACAGTTTTGAAAAACTGATTTTCATAATTCTCGATAGATACAGCTGTCAAGCTTATCTGTTGAGCTTCACATTTTAAATCTCAATAGATACATCTGTCGAGCTATCTATCGAGCTTTAAAACACAACACTTCCTCACTTGATTCTTGGACAAATTTGCATGGCTTCAATACTTGAACTTCAATTTTTGTTCCTTGAAGTATTAAACACATCCTAGATCTACCCAATTACAAGTAAAGTACTTTTTTTCGAAGGATTAGCCAATTCTAAATGACATATGTTCTTAACATGATCCACATATGTCCTAACATCTTCAAATTCCAGCATATGCTTCTTACATGGCCTTTCGCAGGTTGGCACTCGTGAGCCAGTCGCGAGCTAGTCGCGAATTCTTCATCTTCACAAAACTTCACCAATCTCTCACACACAACCCTTACATTAAATCCCACAAAAAATATATGGAAATGATTGAATAGAAATACAATCGAATTTGACATGGAATTAAAGCCAATATAAAATCATAGTTGTAAATCACAGCTTTACAACATGATATTTTTCAATTCAGTGGTTTGATTAAAGCTTATGAATTGTCATTTTGATCTTTATGACTTCAAGATTTATTTCGTAAAATGCAATTGGAAATCAAATGATCAATCTTATAGTTTTAGCCCTGTGATGTGATGTGTAATGGGATGTGAAGAGGAGAAAAATCACCCTCGTCCAATAGAAGAGAAAGCCAGCTTCGTCCATCAAGCCAGCATCGTCCATGTGACGAATGACTACAGCATACATTAAATGAGTTCCCCATAAATGACATGAGTAACGGTTAAGCATAACCGACGGACCAACAAGTAGAAGACCATTGAAGTCTATAATGCATCCACATTCATTACTGATGAATTATTAAGGTCGTCCATCTCTAGATGGACAAATTAAATGCTATTCAATGCAAGACGTAACGTACAAACATCAATGACGGATAAAGCCATAAAAGACATTCAATGCCCAAGACAGCTAAGGAGTAACGTACGGGCCTTAATGGACGAATAGCCATTGGCAAATACTAAAAGCCATCCATTAATATCAACAGCTCCATATCCCATAAATGCAAATACTCATTCAAGCAATGAAGACAAAGGCTATAAAACCCACACAAACCAAAGCGCCAGAGGTACACAACTCTCACCCCAAGTTGAATTCTTTTGCAATATACATCAATTGAATCTCATTCTAACTTAATCATCGAAGGGTGTTTGACAAACATCACACCGGTGTGTCCATATTTCTCTATTTCATATCTTATTGTTGGTTCATCTCTGGACGAATCCAACGCCATCGTCCATCCGTATTAACAAGGAGAGAAGAACAGCACCAAAAGCTATAAAGCCTGAGAAGAATAGCACCAACAGGTTCGTCTCTGGACGAAGCCAACACCTTCGTCCATCTATATCGACGAGGAGTTAAATGAGAGTTGCAAAATGGAGTGTCTATAGTAATTGAACATTTTAATCATTTTAATCACTCCAGGTGCCCAATCTTAATGTGTAAGAATAAAATGGTAAAAAATTTCCAACTATTTTAGGTGCCCATTCTTGAGATATAACTGTAAAAATGTCAATAATTTAAATAACTGAATGTGCAAATCATTGATATGTAAGTGTAAAAATGTTAAGAATTTCAACAATTGAAGGTACACAATTTTGATGTGGAAGTGTACAAATTTCAAGAATTTCAGCCATTCTTGGTGCACATTCATAATGATTTAGTGTAAAAATGTCAAGCGTTTCTACCACTTAGGATGCAAATTCTGGATTTGTTAGCGTAAAAATGTCAAGAATTTGAACCATCCAAGGTGCGTAATCTGGATGTGCAAGTGTCAAAATTGTCAAGAAATGCAGCTACACAAGGTGAAAAGTGTAAGTCCAAATGTCAAGAATTTCAACCAATCAGGGTACCTATTCTAGAAATGTTTGTCAAACAATTTCAAGTTTTTCATAACGTGCAAATCTTGTTGTTTAGGTTTAAAAATGTTAAGAATTTCAACAATTGAAGGTACACAATTTTGATGTGGAAGTGTACAAATTTCAAGAATTTCAGCCATTCATGGTGCACATTCATAATGATTTAGTGTAAAAATGTCAAGTGTTTCTACCACTTAGGATGCAAATTCTGGATTTGTTAGCGTAAAAATGTCAAGAATTTGAACCATCCATGGTGCGTAATCTGGATGTGCAAGTGTCAAAATTGTCAAGAAATGCAACTACACAAGGTGGAAAGTGTAAGTCCAAATGTCAAGAATTTCAACCAATCAGGGTACCTATTCTAGAAGTGTTAGTAAAACAATTTCAAGTATTTCATAATGTGCAAATCTTGTTGTTTAGGTTTAAAAATGTTAAGAATTTCAACAGCTCAAGGTACACAATCTTGATGTGTAAGTATAACAATGTCAAGAATTTCAACTATTAAGGTGTTGGGTCTCGATGTGTAATGTAAAAATGTCAAGAATTTAAACCAATTAAAGTAGCGTTCGTTATTGAGTGCAAGTGTAAAAATATCAAGAATTTAAACCACACAAGATGTCCATTCTTGATGTGTAAGTGTAGAAATGTCAAAAAGTTTAACCACTCTAGGTGCATAGTCTCAATGTGTAACTGTAAAAATATTAAGAATTTCAAGCTCTTAAAGTGCCAATTATTAATGTGTTTGTGTAAAAATGACTAAAGTTTCAACAACTCATAGTGCACATTTTTTTTTTTATGTGTAAGGGTCCGTTTGGGAACAGCTTATTTAACTAAAACTGAAAACCTTTTGTTGAAAGTACTATAGATAAAACTAAAAGTTAGCTGAAATAATACAGTAGGACCCATAAATAATACCAAAAAGTGCAACGAGACCTATGAATAGTAGCAAAAATAAGCTAAATAGTAAAGAAATTGCCCAATATAAGCTTATCCCAAACGCAACCTAAGTGTACAAATGTCAAGAATTTTAACAAATTATGAAGCCCATTAATTCTTGATGTATAAGTGTAAAAATGTCAAGACTTTCACCCACTAAAATTTCAAATTCTTGATGGGTAAGTGCAAAATTTGAAGAATTTGATCTACTTAACGTGCCTTAGATCATAGGTAAAGTTCTGTCTCTTCAACATCTATTATCCAAGGCACTCGTGTAGGCACTTCCTGTAAGCAACTCTGAAGCCAATCTACGTATGGTTGAGAATTGGACCCCTTATGTAGGCACTTGCTTAAGGTATCCCGAAAGTTATCAATAGAAACTCCGGTTACATAGCTCATGGAGGAATATCTGATCCAGGCACAATAGTTAGCTTCGGCGATAAGGCTTATTTTCCTTAATAGTTGTTTAAGGGGCAGAGCTCGGCGTTATTGATGTGTTAAGTGTAAAAATGTCAAGAATTTTTATTGTTCTAGGCACCCAAGTTTTAATAATGAATGAAAAATTGTAAAGACTTTCAACTGCTCTAAGTGAACATTTTTTATGTGTAAGTATAAAACTGAAAAGAATTTCAACTACTCTAAGTACACATTCTCATTGCATAAGTATAAAAATGTCAAGATTTTCAACCGCTCAAGGTGTTAGGGCTTGTGCCCTAAAATCCAATTTATTGGTATGTTATAAATAATTAAATTGTTTAATTATATGAGACTATTTGTAAATGAACTAATTGGACATTATCATAGTCCTTGAGATGCATTGTATGTGATTTATGTAATTTAGTTATAGAAGATATAAATCACAAGTTTTTTGTAAACTCAAAATATAATTCGTAGTCAGTGATGAAATTGGGCGTTTCATCTGCAAAAACTATAATACATCAACTAAGATAATTTGTCTTGATCATGGAAGTGGAGATTTCTAGTTCATGTGTTGATATGTCTTAAGTGTGTAAGACATATTGAACTAGACCACTATGAGATTAATTATTCAATTAACAACTGTCACATGAAATTAGAAGTTGTGAGATTAATTATTCATGTGACTAGAGAATAAGTTGGAGTACATGAATACCAAAAGACTCTCCAAGCCTAGTCTACCCCATGTACTTAAGCCCTCTAAACTCTTGCTACCAACTGACTTCGCCAAGCCTTGTCTTCTCTAGCTCTCCGGATCATGCAATTTAGCCTGATTGCATCCACCAAACAAATGACTTATTCCAATGCTTTCCAGCAGCACCAAAACCTCACTTTATACTCAAGATGGGTGTGGTAAGTGTTTGGCCTATCAACCTCTCAAGGATTTGGAAATAGAGAGGCAGGAGTTGAGGAAAACCACAATGGATTGTGTAGAGAATTGTGGGTATAACAATCTCTCACTCTCAAGGGTTGTGGCTAGGGTTTTCTCTTTGAAAAGTACTCCTCAACATATGTGGATAATGTGGGTATATATAGTGTGGATAGGGACAGAGTGTATCAGATATGACAAATTGGCAAAACAGAATGTTTCGCGAGTATCTTGCGAGAAGGCCTTACCCGCGAGACACTCGCGAAAACCAGTTGTCACCATCTGTCATGACTCTTCGCATTCCAGTCATGTGCTGAACACATGCTTCACTTCGCAGGAAGGCTACTCACGAACTACCCGCGAAAACTTCTCTAGTCTTTAATTGCTTCAGTCTTCACACTCTCTCTCACACACAACACTTACAATAAAATCCCACATACAATACAAGATACAAAATATTGAACATAGTTACAATCAAATTTAGTACGGAATAAAAGCCAACACAAAATAGTTGTAAATCACAACTTTATAGGGTCAAATGATATCATATTAAAGTCTTAGGATATAATTTATGAATAAACCCTATAGTGCAATTATATTTTCATAGTGGTACTTGTTATATAATTAATGGTAACTTTGGGCTTGTCAAGAGTTGACTGATAAGTTTGAGACCCATTGGAGCTAGAGCCTTATTAGTCCCTTTGGTCTCATCCTAAGCCACACACTTAAACCCAATTGGACTGACCCAAAAGGCTGACATAATTAGATAATTAGTTTTTATTTAATAAGAGCTATTAAATAAATTAACTACCAAGGCAGTTAAGATGTACGTGTAAGGTTGAATTTATTCAATCACTTTGTTGGCTTTATTCCGTGACAAATTTGCTTGCAATTCAGCATTCAAAAATCCTGTATTTAGGTGGGAATCATGTAAGGATAGTGTGTGAGAGAGTGTGAAGAAAAGCTCAAGAGTGTGCAATCAAGAAGAGCCTCATAATTGGATCTCATGACTAGCTCACGAATGACGAGTTGCCAAAGGTGGCACACGTTTGAAGCATGTAAGGGGAGCTGAAGGGTCACGCTAGCTGTTCCATTACAGGACAAAACCTCCAGCTGGCCAGGCAGTTAGCTCGCGGCTCAAACTCGCGACTCGTTCCAGTCGCGAGCTCGAGTCGCCAGATCACCCTATTTGATTGCAATTGACTCTTCGCATTCCATACATACCCTACTATAAATACCCTTATACCCACAAAATGTAGAGAGCTTCCAGAGAGAATTTTGAGAGAGAAACCTTAGAGAAAAACAAGATTGACTCATCCACAATCTTCATTCTTCGCTTCTCCAAATTCCTCTACTTTCACCTTCTCCATTGTTACATCCTTGAGAGGTACATTAGCCAAATCCTTATCTTACCATACCAATATCCATGAGAAGGCTTTTTGGTGCTTGGGAAGTAGTTAGGAAGGGACCAATTCATTTTGGTTGATGCAATAGGCTATTGCGGGATCCGGTGAGATAGAGAAGACAAGGTTCGGCATAACCCTGTTGGAGCAAGAAGCTTGGAGGGCTTAGGTGCATTGGGTAGATTAGGTTTGAAGGGTCTTTTGCTATTCATGTATCCCAACTTTATTCTCTATTGGATTATTGACCGCTTGGAGGGCAGCGGAGAGGTTTTTCGCCGAGGACTTCGGTTTTCTTCGATAACACATTGCTGTGTTGTCTTTGTGTTTGCATATCTCTTCCCTTAATCTTTGCCTTTTAATTACTGCTATGGTTGTCATTAATTTCGGTTTAGATTGTTTTACCAACTCTATTCTAGCTTATTTTCATATTCCACACATATATTGTTTAATTATAAACTTGTGTTGGTAATTTGTAAATTGGGGGTCTAAACGTTCATAGGTGTTTTACATACTATTTGAACTTTCAGTACTTATGATTAAAAGAGGAGAAAATAGTTTTTTCTCTATAGAATCTGAAAAATACATTTTTCATAAGGAAAATCAATGTACACAAGAATTGATTGAGAGACCACTTATCTTGGGCACTATGTGAAATTGGGATTAAGATTGAAGGTATTCTCAAGTTTTGTTTTTGAATCTCACTGCATCAAGGTACGCTTTCTTTTCTTTGTTCTAAAATTTAAGGTTACATGTTATCTCTCATGAATGAAGTAGATCCATGTGTTGCTTCCGCTGTGGGTTTTGCATGAGATGTAAAATCAATTTTTCCAACAATTGGTATCAGAGCAAACTTCAATATCATGTTTGTATAACATGTGATTGAGTTTTAGAATTAAAGAAAACCGTTTTATTGGTGTTTTTATTTTCTGCAGTAAATTTTCTGCATAGTTGTTGAACACGTGGTTTGACATGGATATATGTGAGGTTTTATTCATTTATTGTTAGATTGATAATTGAACATATTTCTGTATGTTTTTGTTTTAGATTCAAGTTTCTATTTTGAATAAAATAGTGAAAAGGGAATTCGGTTCTCTGCACTTCGCGCCCACGTTCATTCTCGAGAAAAGAATGAAGAAAACCAGTCTGTTTGTCTTTGTTTCTGAGCCCGAATCAAAGAATTATGCATTATAACTGGATTTTGGTTTTCGGTAGTGCGTGGGTCACTTGCTATCAATCATGCTACTATAATTATGATTGTAGAATGAATGTTTAATTTAAAGCTTGATTATAATATTGACAGTTGCTTTTGTTTTTGGGCTGGACGTACATATATGATTGTATAGTTTTCATCCTTGAATGATAAACGTGTTCCGTTGCTAGTCTTGCATTATATATTTATAATCAAACAGTTTATGTTAATGCTAGAATTAAAGTATTCCTTTAATGAAATTTATTCCTAATGAGATTAGGATTTTATTTTCAAGGGTTTCTAGCATATTAGGGTTCTTGATCTTCATCTTGAAAACCTTAATGTTTGATCTATAAATCCTCTTTTATAAAATCAAAAAGTGTTTTTGATGGAAAATAGTAAAAACATCAAAAATGGTTACCTGAAAATTTCTGAAAAATTCAGTTTCACGAGTCTTGATCGATTAAGAATTCCTTTCGATCAATCGAATGTTATTTTCAATCAATCGAATAGGAATCGAGAATTGATTGAACGAGGCAATGGCTTTGTGATGAATTTCTTCACTTTTTCTATCAATCGAGAAAAAGGTTCGACCGATCGAAGGCATTGAATTTTGAATTTTCACTTGTTTTTTACTAAATGTTAAAACTTTGATAAAAGTAAGGTTATGTGTGATGAGATTACACATAATTCTATATAAAGTGATTAATTTTATAGTCCTTAAAAGTTAAGGGAATTTATTAATCATTGTCTGTCTAACATATCAACTAAGATGGTTTGACTTGATCATGGAAGTGGAGACTTCTAGTTGATGTGTTGATATGTCTTAAGTGTGTAATATATATTGAATTGGACCGCTATGAGATTAATTATTCAATTAACAACTGTCATATGAATAATTAATCTTATGACTTCTAATTTCATAAGCTCTCAATCTTGAAAGGATAGTGAATCTGATCATGAAATGTAGGTTACTTTGATATATCAAGAGTGAGATCTAATTAATGGTCAAAACCTCAGTATGTTGGGTAACCACACATGGTGTTAAGGGAACATATATTTTCAAGATGGAATCCATAATCTCTTTCTATACAGATACGAAATATCCCCTTGAGATAAGTTTAATGGGAACTGATTATTCAGGGCCGGCCACTTTAGTAAGAGTTACTAAAGTTTATATTTTATGAAATTAGATTTCATAAATATGAATAACTAAAATATCAAATTGGGTACTCAGAATAAAATAGTTGTTTACAAAGTAACAGTTCATTATGACTTTGTTCACTATGGATATTTCATGGAGGGGTCAAATGATATCATATTAGAGTCTTGGAATATAATTTATTGATAAGGCCTAGAGTGCAATTATATTTCCATAGCGGTACTTGTTATATAATTAATGGTAACTTTGAGCTTGTCAAGAGTTGACAGATAAGTCTGAGACCCATTGGAATTAGAGATTTATTAGTCCATTTGGTCTCATCCCAAGCCACACACTTAAGCCCAATTAGGCTAGCCCAAAAGGCTAACCCAATTAGATAATTAGTTTTTATTTAATAAGAGTTATTAAATAAAGTAACTGCCAAGGCAGTTAAGATGTACGTATGATTAAAAGAAAGGAAAATAGTTTTTCTCTATGGAATATGAAAAATGCATTTGTCATAAGGAAAATCGACGTACATAAGAACTAATTGAGAGCCCACTCATTTTGGGCACCATGTGGAATTGGGATGAAAATTGAAGGTATTCTCAAGTTTTGTTTTTGAATCTCACTGTATTATGGTACACTTTCTTTTCTTTGTTCTAGAATTCAAAGTTACATGTTATCTCTCATGAATGAAGTAGATCTTTATGTTGCTTCCGCTGTTTTTCCAACACAAGGTACCTGATTTAGATGTGTAAATGAAAAAGTCTCAAGAATTTCAATCATTTAAAGTGCCCATGCTTGATTTATAAGTGGAAAACGGTCAAGAATATCTTAAATTTTAAAAAAACGAGATTTTGACTTGTAATTTTAAAATTAATTGTTTAAAGAACAAATCATAATTAATCACACAGCCAATTGGATGCATCGGTTTGCAATAATTCATTTGGGTCAATGAAACTCAACGTGGCTTTATATTTTAATTTGGTAGTCCAATTTACGCACTCTAGACGTGATTTGGATTGGCGTGAACTCTTATGTTTAAAAAAATATCTTCCTTATCCAACAATTCCCAACAATTCAAATAATAGTTTTATCTATGAGTAATTAAATTAAGACAAAATTTAGTTACAAAATTAGTTGTAGTCAAGTTTAACAGTCGAATTGTATGTTCTTTACGCTCTTAATACATATGTCAAATTTTGTACTTATCGGATATTATTTACTATATGATCTATAAACTTATATTTTATACATAATTTTAAATTATAAAAACTTCCAATTTAAAATTTTAATTGATGATATAGCTATTGATCTTTACTTTTCTAGAAATTTTGTAAGCATGGAAGATATAAGAAGAAAATGTAATCCAATGGTGAATTTGTCAAAATTCACCTCCAATAAAAAGGTATTGAGTAAGGTTATAGCCTACAACCTTAGGCTACAACTAATTTTGTAGCTAAATTTTGTCCATTAAATTAACCTTTCACCCTTGATCCATGATGAAGCCATTCCCAGTTACAAAATGGGGTGCTTAAAGAATACCCTTAAGTGGTAGAGATTATTTTGCAAATTCCAATATGTAATAAAAGACACAAAATTTTATGATCAGTTCAAATTACTCAAAAAGAATATATTAGACTGGTTTGGAACCGTTAGGTTCTAAATATTTAGCTATAAATGTTTAGGTTCTAAATGATTTATTTGTTGCAAACCATGAACATAAAATTGTCTAGGTATAGATCTTAGTATCTATGAAGTATATTAGACACTGCTCAAATTGTTACAAGTTAGAATTCAAGAACATACAAGTTGCAAGTTCAAGAATTGAAAATCAAGCTAGCTCAACTGATCGAGATGTGATCTACAATTTTTTATTAGAGCCTGTTAGCCCATTAAACATTTAAGGTTTCAGTCCTTATTTATTTGGCATATAAGGAAAACCCTAAAACACGTTTTTCCAATCTTGGAGAGTTTACTCTTTTGAGATCTGTGAGGTTTTGTGTCTTCTATTCTTTTAAGAATCTACCGGAGATCGATCTTATTCCATAAGTACTGGTGAAACCAAATTGCAGCCCAAGCTTCATATATCAAGCGTACTGAAGATCAAAGGCATGAACTGAAGGTTCATGTTGGAGCAAATCTACATCGAAAAGTATGATGATTTAAGAGTTAGATTTGATAATCATAGTTAAGTTTACTACGCATTAAATATTCTTGACTGTAAATTCTATTTGATATAATGGATTGTTCTTCTTGGGATTGGTCCTCCCAGGTTTTTTACCTTGAAACTGGTTTGTTTCATTGGTTTTCTTAGGTTATCATATCTGTGTCTTATTTATTTTTCCACTGCATGATAAGATTGATTTATTTTTAACCTAATATCTACATAATTGACTTAAGTAACAACTTGACAATAAAATCAGGTTAAACATTGTGTGCTCAGAGGTCTAAAAACTAATAGAAACCTATTAAGTACCAAAATATGAAGTTCCAATATGGTTTGGTGAACACAATGTTTTGTTTTTAGAATTGTAACTAATTAAGGTGCATTCTTTATATATATATATATATATATTTGCAAGCATGTTCAACCACTTAACATGTCTAATCTTGATGTGAATTTGTAAAAGATTTCAAGAAATTAAGGTAAGCGAAGTGTCTTATTTCTTTTCTTTTTTTCTTTTTGATAAAAAGGTAAGCGAAGTATTATTAAGAAATTAAGGCAAATCGGATTGGAATATAACATCCAAATCAGTAGGCAATTTTTCTACCCATACATCTGTGTTTGCACTTGAAACTACTCTCCTGGCTCATGCCAATCTGTCTAGTTTCCTCAATCACCTGACCAAATAAAGTATTACACCGACCTGAGCCAGCCAGAGCTTGAGCAACCCAAAGACAGTCCCCTTCAATAATCACGTCAAACAGACTAAGCTCCTTAGCAAAGACCACTGCCCTTCTCGCTACCAAGGCCTCTGCCATTAGCTTTGTAGCAGCCTAATGGAGGAGGGTGCCAGCGAGTTCGAGGTCAACCACTCACCACAGGCAGGTCCGGTTTATGTGTGTATGGTGACAATATGTAGAAAAATAATAATAATTCATAGATGGGGTTGTGGACTTGTGGGTGAGTAATCTAATACACTAAAACTTCCTAATAAACCGTCAGTAAAAATCAGGAAAGGCATACACCAACGGAAAATGGATCTAGAGTTTTTTATCAAAAAAAGTTAGATCCATTTTCCGTTGGTGTATGCCTTTTTTATTTATAGAGAGGATTTTTCCTTACTTTTAGGGTTTAGAGGTCGTGCAATTGTTGGTAATATCTCATATTTATCTTCCACAAAAATAAGATTTAAATTGTGAAAAAAATCACAAGTCAGAGACTTAAGTGTTGAACGATACCTAGCTAGGGCCTTTTGATAGACATTTTGGTCCTTGACTGAACGATTGATCATTTCTATTTGGCCAAGTTTCTTGATTTTTTTTTTTTTTTTTTAAATCGATTTTTAATTTTTAATTTCTTAAGAGATAATTATGTCATTTTAGCATATTTGGACTTTCTAATTTTCCTATGGACATCAAGAACTCTTATCTAGATATAATTGAAGTGCTTTTAGTCCCAAAAAAAATTTCTTGAAAAATTACCCTAAAATAAATAGGAAAATATTTAAAAAAAAAAGGGAAAATTATAGTCAAATTAAGCGTTTAAGTTCGTATAGAATTAATTTCTTACAAGACTAAGTCTTAAATGAACCACTACGCACCCTTGGCTTGATGATTACTCCATAAGTATAAGTGTTTGTGGGGTGTGAGAGGTAAGGACTGGAATTCAAGTCTCTATGAGGAAAGAAGCTTCACACACATAAATTAAACATTATGTTAGAGTATAATTTCTATCTTATATTAAAAAAAAAAAAAAAAAAAAAAAAAATCTTAAATGAGATTAGACTCTATTCTTGATTTTGTTCTTCCACTTTTTAAACTCTAATTAATTAATTTAAATAGGTACATTTTCTAACAAGATAAAATACATACATATATATATATATATATATATATATATGTATCCGCAATCAATTATTATGTTCGTGCATATCCATCACAATTAAAATTACCAACAATAGGATTTTATTTTTCAAATAGATTTTAATTAATATATTTAGGACTGATTAATCCATGATAATCCCGTGCATAACAAGGTTACGAATCAACCAATCAGATTCAAGCATTTATAAAACAATGAATCATGGATTATTTTGAACATTAATAACGACCAGCTTACCCCTAATTGTCTACTTAAGATTTGACATTGGAGGGATGGGGTTCAAAGAAATTGAGAAGTTTAATGATGCTTTGCTGGCGAAGCAAGTTTGGCGGATGATAAATAATCCTAACTTGCTTTGTTATCGGGTTTTTAAGGTGAGGTTTTTTCCGGATTGCTCTATCCTTGAAGCCGGGGAATCGATTGTGGGGTCCTATGCTTGGAAAAGTCTACTTAGTGCAAGGGATGTTATTCGAAAATGGATGATTTGGCGTGTAGGGAATGGGGAGTCAGTGCGGATAAAAGGGGATCATTGGCTGCCAAACCAAGCTTGCTGCTCTGTCATTTCTCCCTTGACGCAAGTGGATGAGGATTCCAGAGTTAGTTCCCTTATTGACCAAGACAATTTTGCGTGGAAGGCTTCTTTGGTCAAGGAGCTTTTCCTCCCACATGAAGCAGATTTGATCTTGAGTATTACTTTGAGCTCTAGGCGGCCTCCTGATCGCATTGCTTGGGCTCCTACTCCATCGGGTATGTTTACAACTAGTAGCGCCTATAAGCTGATTGTATCAGGTGCTACAAACTCTTTTGTAGGTGGCTCTAATCTGGAGAATCAAAGGAAATTTTGGAGGGGGCTGTGGAAGCTCCGAGTTCCAAACAAAATCAAGATGTTCGTGTGGAGGGCCTGTAATGATGCGCTGCCAACCATGGCCAATTTGTATCGGAGACATATGGCTCCATCTGATCAGTGTAATCTCGGCCAAGAACACCCTGAGGACGTCGTGCATGCTCTTTGGCTGTGCAAGGAGATTTCGAGTGCTTGGCTGTCTCTTGAGTGGTTTCATCAAGCAGTTCCGGTTCAACCTCTCTGTTTTCGCGAGCTCCTGTCCAGGTTCATGTACTGTCCGGATGAATTTCGTGCTGAGATTTTTGTCACTACTGTGTGGAGTATCTGGAACAGAAGAAATGCGTTGCATTTTGGGTGAAGTGCTCTTCCTGTGGATCAAATATGCAGCAGCGCTGGTAACTTTCTGCAGGAATTTTTGGCTGCACAGGACACGGAAACAGCCCTTCCTAATCCTCCATCCATGCAACGCTGGTGCCCTCCAACGACAGACATTTGTAAGGTAAATTTCGACGCTGCAGTTTTTCGGTCTTCCAATTTGGCAGGACTAGGCGTGGTTGTGCATGACAGCAATGGTGTTGTGATTGGAGCGCTGTCTGTTCCCACTCCTCTTGGGAGCTCGGTGGCTGAGTTGGAAGCTCTAGCATGTATGAGGGCTGTGCAATTTGCTTCAGAAATTGGTCTTACCCGCGTGGTTTTTGAAGGGGATTCAACTGCTGTAATTGAGGCTCTGCGAAATGGGTCAGGCGAGCTGACCTGCTATGGGAACGTTTTGGATGATATTCGGGAACATGTTTCTGCTTTTCAGTTTTTTGATTTTAATTTAGTTAGCCGTTTGTGTAACTCTGTTGCTGATGCTTTAGCTAAGAAAGCTAGTTCTGTTGAGGGCTTGCAGGTTTGGTTGGGAGACTTTCCTGCTGACATTGCTCCCCTTTTGTTTCATGATGTTCATTGACTCTGGTTTCTTTTGAATTAATTCCCAGGCTAGCGGTCTGGTTTCTCAAAAACAAAAAAAAGATTTGACATTTTAGGTCTCATCATGGAATTTTTATTGAAGTAGCATTTTACCCCTAGTGCTAAAAGGTGATAAATAATGTTTTTTTTTTTTTAAATTAAAAAAAAGTCATAATGATACAGGGTTACAAAATGAGGTGTCCATAATATGTCAAACCAAAATTTGACAAAGACTATTAGTGCAACAAGTTTTGGATTTTTAATGGATGAATTTTCCATGATTACCTTTAAGATATTTTCTTTATATTGTTCCAATAACAAGCAAAGATCCTTAAATAAATTAAATGTAGTAAATCCCTTCTCAGTGCAAAATAATATGTTGAGCTATGAAACTTTATAAATTGTAAACAATTTTTCATGGAAAACAATTGAAAAGAGTGAACATCATGGTAACAAAAATCTTTGTCAAATGAGTTTTCAACGTTTGTTTAAAAAGAGCATTGCATGAAACAAAAAGTTTAAATTTAAATATTTCCGGGAAAATCAATCTTCAAAGAAAAATTTCATGTATAATTTAAAAGAACCCTTTTCAAAAGTGCAAATTTTCCACAATTGACCTAATCATATTAGCTTTGAGAGGCCGTTTTTTTTTTTTTTTTTTTTTTTGCTTAGCCCTTTTTTCTATGAAGAATAAGATACTTAAACAATATCGTGTAGTAAACCCTAAATATAGGGTTTTGCTAATAGACTGCACATATGGATGCCTATTAAACCTAATCATATGGCCATTGTCAACAATATTCAATTTTCCTACTAAATCTTTCATATTTTATTTATTGAATGAGGATGAAATTAGAATTTCACCTCCATTTCATCAGAGGAATGAGAGTTCCTCATTATTAGAGATATATTAGACATATTAGCCCAATATAATAGGCCCAAGCCCACTCCTACTTCTACTAGTAGTCTAGAGTTTAGTCGCCTATATATACTCATATTAGGGTTCATTGTAACACAGGTTATTATACTACACTCTTACACAATAAAGATGTAGCCCTTAAGGGATTCATCTGTAGATATAAGTTGACAAGGCTGAACCACGTAACCCCCGTGTTCTTGGTGTTCCTATTCTATGCTTCCCCTTCCGCATCTACTTTAGCATATACAACATAGTATAACACATCGTGTTGCTAATATATTTAACATGGTATCAAAGCTAAACTTCATTCTTGGCATCAAACAAACATCTCTACACAGTAAAGGAGATTCATACATGCATAGCACAAATTCATAGTGCCCCTGCTTAACTTCAGATCTAGACTCCACGGCATCATGTAGCCGCCATGGCTCACTGTTGTGTCAAGATCCTCAAGTTCAAGTAATCTGTTACTCTCACTATTAGATCTGTGCAAATCGAGGCTTTTCCTAATGAAACTAACCACATAGACGTGCTCCACGGTCTCTTGGGACCAAAACCTAGGAAGCTAGTCTCCACTATAATCTTTGTGCCCCTCCACCCGTCGAAAATAATTCCAGCACTTACTTCACACACTGCCATGTAGGCCTCGTCGTTTGCCGCTCAACGGAACCTGAGAATCTGGCTCTCATCTGACATCACATGCGCCCTCACGTGCTTCCTAGGTTTCTGTCTTGCCACCACGCGTTTGTGGATGCTGTCACGCACCGAAAACTTTGATGATGTCATGCTGTCCACGTCAGTGACACGCAAGCATGCCACATCATTAGCCACGTAAGCCCTAATCCTAGTCATTACCACGTCAATAGATGACGTCAGCGTCTTTGCAACCCAATTCGTGACCCAACCCATTCAACTCGAAACCGACCTAGACCATGTAGCTGTTGACTGATTGTTGACTTTGACCATGGACCTGTTGACTTTGACCTTCGTTGATTTTGACTTTTGCATTGACCTTTGACCAAAAGTTAAAATTTTCAAAAGTGTCTATCTTGCTCAGTTTTTCGTGTAGATTCTAATTTTGGACTCTGTTTCTTCATTTAAAACTCTGAAATTGGTTAATTGGCACATTCTTCATTGTGGTTTTTTCAAAGGCATCTTCAAGGGATCTTCTCATGCTTATCCAATCTCAAGCTTTCATCGAGCTTCTACCTTGAGCTCGAGGGAGAGTGTTATAGATATATTAGACATATTAGCCCAATGTAATAGGCCCACATCCACATCTGCTTGTACTAGTAGTCTAGGATTTAGTCGCCTATATATACTTATGTTAGGGTTCATTGTAACACAGATTATTGTACTACACTCTTATACAATAAAGATGTAGCCCTTAAGAGATTCCTCCATGGATGTAGGCCAACAAAACTGAACTACGTAACTCTTGTGTTCTCGGTATTTCTATTCTATACTTCCCCTTCTGCATCCACTCTAGCATATATAACATGGTATAACATATCGCATGCTAATATATTTAACACTCAAATTTATTAGAGGAATCCTTTGAAGGGAATGAAAAGAAATGTATTTTTTCTTATAACCATTTAATTCCTTCTTACTAAACACCCAAATCGAGGAATATATGGAATTTCATTTGAAGATATTTTCTTTTACCTTTCTTACTCGTTTCCCCAATTGCAAATAGTTAAGTAAATCTAGAAAGCACCAAAAATGATATTCATTCCTACCATGAACATCAGATTATGCCAAATAAATAGATGAACATCCAACTATAGCCACTCACGAAACAAACCAAATCGGCTAAACCCAACTACGTTGGCACCTCCCAACCCATCTACTGACATTGTCATAACCATCAAAGCCATGACATTCAAAACCAATAAACCCAAATCAGCTTTAAGCCGCTATTTTCCAATAGCTATCCTTCGCTACCCCACAATGACCAAGAAATGTTAGACGATTTCACAATAGAAAAGAAAGTGCAAAGAGGATTGGCCAGTGTCATTCTTTTTGTAGCAATAAGGTGTCAAATTCTTCTACTAAAACATATGACTGTCTTTGGTACGCATGTTTAATGAAGTTCTTCTACTGAAACAAGTGTATTTCTGGGACGCATGTTTAACGATGGTCTTAGAGAGAAAATATATGGAGATGTGACTTGATTCGTTTCCAAAAAAATTAAGGTTTTAATTGAAACTATTTAAAATTTAAGGGGTTAATATAGGGGATAATA
The DNA here is from genome assembly GCA_019022515.1 of Quercus aquifolioides. Lineage (NCBI taxonomy): Eukaryota > Viridiplantae > Streptophyta > Magnoliopsida > Fagales > Fagaceae > Quercus > Quercus aquifolioides. Next base: position 46,418,316 of record CM032330.1, on the reverse strand, counting down.
TGTAATTTTTCATATATTTTAAAAGGAATTTATGTTACATATAGTATAACTCTCATTAATATTATAGAATTTAATTACTGTGACAAATATAATGATAATTAGAGATTATTCTCATTTATAAAACATTTAAAATACATTATTTTTTATTTTTAATTATACATAAAGCTTAACTTTATGGATTTGATGACAAATAACATCCAATTGATTCAAATTTTAACAAACATCTCACAAATAAATAGAATATGTAATTTAACATCAAGATTTTCAAACTATTAGTTGAAATTATGCGGTATAACTTAAAAAATAAAATAAAAGTTATACTAATTAAATATAACTTAAAAAGCTTTTGAATGTCTTCCAATTGTCTCATGGTTTGGAAACATAGTTATCTCTAGGGTGATGAAGAAAGATCTCATTCTAATTGTAGATTCTTATTTTCATGAAAAACAGAATGTTGAACCTTTTTATTATAAATTCAGCAATAGATCTGATTGGACCACTCATATAAACCTGCATGCAATGAAATTAATGGGAAAAGAAAAAGATAAGATTTGAAAAAAAAGAAAAAGAAACAACAACTATCAAAATGTCAAGATGTAAGGAACTACCTAAATGTATGAAACAATGTGTAAAGCTACATCATCCACTCTTTGGAGGCAGCGTGGAAAAAGAACATATTTCGAAAGATCCTTCAAAAAGCATGCACACGTGGAACAAAATAGAAGCAAGATATGATACAAGAGAATCCAATTTGCTGTATTATTAAGTAAGTGGTAAAAGATTACAAAGAAACTTCAGAGAGAAAAAAGAGAGAGATCTAAATCATAGAATCCAATTCCAAGGAGAGACCTGAAACAACATGTAAGGTTAGGAGTGAACTGTGTGTACTATTTAGTTGGCAAGTTAGGTCAGGGTCTTTTCATTTTTTTCTTGTTGGGTGAATAAAATTAATCGAAAAAAAGAAAAAGGAAAACAAGACGAAGCCTAGAAAACGTATTGCTGCTTGAAAGCATGGACCAATATTTAATTAGAGCCCCTAACCAATTAAAACAAAAACAATTCAAAGTAATAAAACAATAATAAAATAACCTACCTACAGCAAAATTGCATAATTATGGTGTGTTTGGATACCGCTTATTTTGCTGAAAACTGAAAACAGAAAATACTGTAACAAAATAAATTTTAAATGTGAAAATAGTGTCGTGAGACCCATTTTTAATGAAAGTTTTGTTGAAAAGAAAGGTTTGTGGGTCCCGTGAATAGTGCACGGGACCCACTGGAAAAGCAAAAAAATGCCAGTGCACGTTCTCAAAAAAATAAAAAATAAATAAAAAAATAAAAAAAAAAAAGAAAAGAAAAAAGAAAAAAGGAAACACCAAAACGCAGACGCTAGGTCTATTTCAACTGTACCCAAACGGGTACTTAATTTCCATCTTTGACATCACCTAGTTGGACAAAATTGGGAAATGCCCCGTTTGAGCAAAAAAAGCAGCATTATGCCCTTTTTTCCAAACTAAATAGGGAAATGTCCCTCTTTTGTAACTCGATTTTCTCAAAATCGAGTTATAAAAAAAAAAAAAAAAATTTATGGAGCCCTATAGCGCCGTTTTTAAGGACCTATAGTGACATTTTCAGGACCTATAGTGACGTTTTGTAACTTGACTTCCATAAAATCAAGTTATAGGCAATTTTTTTAATTTTTTTACCTATAACTCGATTTCATATAAATCGAGTTAAAAAACGCCACTATAGGTTCTAAAAACGTCACTATAGGCTCCTAAAAAACGCCGCTATAGGGCCTAAATCGATTTTGAGAAACTCGATTTTCAAAAGAGGGGCATTTCCCTATTTAGTTTGGAAAAGAGGGCATAATGCTGCTTTTTTTGCTCAAACGGGGCATTTCCCAATTTTGTCCTCACCTAGTTAGCGCGTTTGCCAAATATAGCAAGCATTTTGCTCCAATTCTATTTGACAAGTGATTCCATTACTATATTTAGTACCAACCTTTTAAATTTACTTTATTCTTTTTGTCATAAGTTTTCTGTGTATTTTTAATTATGTGGATTACCAAAGCCCGAACTAGTCCAAGCATTTTTTTTTCTTTAATTTGTTATATATTGTAAAGTTGTGATTTATAACTATGTTTTATGTTGCCTTTATTCCATGATAAAAAGTATTGTAATTGCATTAATTTTGTTTCTTGTATTTTGTGGGATTTTATTGTATTAAGTTTAGTATTAAGCTGGTGAAGAATCAAGCTTGCAATGAAGATCAATGCAATTTTTCGACTATCTCACTAGAAGCTCGTGAGTAAAGGTTCCCGCGAAAAGGGCACGTGAGAAGCACATGTTGGAAGCTGAAGAGTCAAGTACTTGGCTGAATTTCGCGAGTACTTCGCGAGAAAGTCCATCTCACGAGGTACCTGCAAAACTCTCTGCGTGGAGGATTTTAAGTGTGACTTTCTTACCCTTCACCCATATTATATATAATCTAATTACTCACAAAAGTAAAAGATACTATTTAGAGAAAACCCTAGAGGTTTCTACAACACACCCACCTTTTAGAGAGAGTGCTACTCATCATTTAGTGAGAAATCATTGTAGTCTCTTTTCTTTCCCTCTTCCATTGTTATTCCTTGAGAAGAGATTTGTACCCAAACACAAACCCACACCTATTCAGAGTGTAGAGAGTGTTTTGGAGCTTGGTAAGCTTTGGGGATTTGCTAAAAGAAGCTGGTGAGATTTGGCAGATGCAATCGGGTAGTATTGCGGGATTTGGAAAGCTAGTGAAGACAAGACTCCGAGAAGTCCATTGGTAGCAGGAGCTTGGAGGGCTCAAGTACATTAGGTAGACTAGGCTTGGAGGGTCTTTTGTTATTCGTGTACTCTAACTTATTCACTAGTGGATCGATTTCAACTTGGAGGGTCGCGAAAAGGTTTTTCACTGAGTTCTTCAGTTTCCTCTTCGATAACACGTGCTGGTGTTATCTTTTGTTTGCATCTCTCTTCCCTTACTCTTTAAGCTTTATATTTATTATTGCTTGCTTACTTGGCTTAGAGAATAGTTCCGATGATTGCGCTTCGTTTTTTCTTATTCCGCACTTAGATAAGTTACTGTAAAAGCAATTAAGCCATAATTTTAAAATTGGGGGTCTAAACAAGCATTAGTGTTTCACACTAATTTGAACTTTCAATTGGTATCAGAGTGGGTACACTTGTTTTGGTTTAAATACCTAAGTGTGATCCTTGGCCCTTTGTGTTTATTGCCATGGATAGTGCTTTGTATGCTTCTGTGGATGTTGTTGATTGTAATATGCCATGTGTTTGTGAAAATGCCTCTATGAGTGTTTATCCTCTTGCTTGTGATGACATGTTACATGAATCTTTGGGTGTTGTTAAAATTCCAATGTCGAACTCTTGAAGAAAAATTCTAAGAAGTTTCATGAGAATTTGAGCAAGTTCATTTGTGAAAAATATAATTTGATTGCTAAGCTCAATGAATTCAACAAATTGGTTGAAAAGTATAAGAAACTTGCTAAACATTCTCTTGAAAAACTAAAGGAGTTTGAATGTTTGAATGTGGACTTGGATGCTAAACTTGTTTTGTCTAACAAACTTGTTGATGGTCTCAAATGTGAAAATGAATCTCTTAAGATGCATGCCAAGTATTTGATTGCTAAACCTATTGCTAAAAAGGAAGAACATATTTGTTGCAATCATGTTGTGAGACCTGATTTTGTACTTATTATGAGTTCTACCTCTAAAGAAAAATAGGTGTACATTCCTCCACACAAAAGAAACCAAAAGGTGGAGAGAAAGGCTCTTAAGCCTAAGCCTTCATTTAGGTCTCATCCTAGGGATTTGAGTGGAACTAAGTTTGTTCCTACTTGCCACCATTACGGTGTGATCGGTCACATAAGACCTCAATGTTCCATGTTGAATAGAGAACAAAACCATGTAGCTAAATCCTTCCCTAAAAAGCCTAGTGGAAGGGATTTTGTCACCATTGTGGTGCCTTTGGTCATCTTAGACCTCATTGCTCTAAGTTTCAAGTTCTTAAAAGAATTAAAAGAAAAGAGAAACTTGAGCTTCTTGGAAGTTGTGCTTTGCAAGCTAAACTGGATTTGATTGAAAGTGGTAAGTTGTTGAAGCATGTGGTTAATACTATTACCTCATTGTCTATGTGTATGTCCGGTTCTCATTCTTCCAACCCTCGTCTCACTTCTCATGAAACACTCATTCCAAATAATTGCTCTGTTTGGATGAGGAAGGGTTCCTATGGTTGAGCTTATGCTCTTTTGGTCCTTGATCTAATTCATTCGATCTTTGTAGGACTCTTCATGCATTAGATGCTTCATTATCATGCATTTGTGCATCATGCATTTCTTTATGTGCATCATGCATCTCTTTTTGTTGTTGATCTTATGATGAGAATCAACAAGCATTAAAGGATCCATTGCATGTTCCAGTTGGGCCTATTACTAAAGCAAGATCCAAGAAAATCAAAGAAGCACTTAATGGGCTGATTCAAGAGATTTGGGTTGATTCTAACACAGGACATTCCAAGCTTGGCCCAAAAGAAGATGAAGGCGTAATAAATTTAATCCAAGCTATTGATAGGGCTGATCTGGCTTAATTGGGCGTGATTTATGGTGTAAATTAATGGTTGATTGACTTTCCAGCTTCATACCAATTAATAGCTATTTTTCCTATTCAGGAGCTGTTAATTTCAGACCAAATCCACCTTAATTTTAGGCTTCTATTATTTAGTACTTTTTTTTTTCCTATTTTTCAGTCATGTCTTATAAATAGCATGCACTTATTGTAATGGAGGATTATTAAATAATAATTAAAAAAAAAGTGAGATTTTGCTTCTTCTTTTGGTTCTTCAAGAATTGTAAACTTATCAGGGATTTTTCCTTGTGGCATTCAAATTTTATACCTTCAGTTCGTGATTCAGTTATAGGGTCCGTTTGGATTGAACTTATTGTTGCTGAAACTGAAAACTGAAAACTGAAAACTGAAAACACTGTAGCAAAATAATTTTTAAATGTGTAAATAGTATCGTGGGACCCATTTTTAATGAAAAAGTTGCTGAAAAGTGGTATTTGTGGGTCCGTAAACAGTGCACGAATACACTGTTCACGATGGAAAAGTCAGCCTTTAC
>CM032330.1:46403150-46408150 GCA_019022515.1 Quercus aquifolioides | reverse complement strand
GCTGACCACTCGGTTTGAGGAGCTGAAAATGAGTGAGGACGAGTCATTTGACTTTTTCTATAGCAAGCTGAATCAGGTGGTCATTGGCAAGTTCAACTTGGGTGAGAAAATGGAGGACTCAAAGATAGTAAGGAAAATCCTTCGATCATTGCCGGAAAGCTTCCGTGCAAAAGTTACAGCAATTGAAGAGAGTAAGGATCTTGATGATATCAAGGTTCAAGAACTAATTGGCTCACTTCAAACATATGAGCTGTCATTGCCATCACAAAGGAAGAGCAAATCCTTTGCTCTTAAGACGATAAATGAGAGGGTTGAAGCTCACGACTCATCGGATGAGGATGTTGTCAATAAAGATGTGGCATATCTTGTGAAGAATTTTTGAAAGTTCTTGAAGTTCAAGAAAAATGGAAAGTTTACTGAGAAGGGAAAATTCTCAAATTTCGGAAAGGAGAAGAAGGATTTCAAGAGGAAAGATGGGAAGGACTCTAAATCATCTCACGGAGTCATGTGCTTCGAGTGCAACGGGCATGGACACTTCAAGAAAGAATGTCCTAATTATTTGAGAATGAAGGGCAAGGATTATGCCACAACTCTTAGTGACTCGGATTCATCCAATTCTGATTCTGAGGAAAGCTGTGGTGGAGAAGGAAATTACTCCGCTTTTATGACTATTGCTCATGTTGAGTCTTTCGAAGACTTGAATTTGCTTGTACAAAAGCTTAGGGAGCATAGTGATGAGGAATCAATGGGAATTGTAGAAGAATCGGAAGTTGAAGAAGATGAGAGTACTGAGGGTCTTCAAGAAAACTACAATTCTCTCCTTGAGAAATCAGGAGAATATGCACATGTGGCCAAGGTAGCCGTGAAAAAGATGAAGAAGGCAGAGGAGGACTATAGAAGTCTCCTAGTGCGACATAAGGAGGCCAAGTGTGAGATAGAGAAGCTGAATGGAGAGTTTTCAGAAGCTTACACAAAGGTGAAATTCCTTGAGCTTGAGGTGGTTCAAGCAAATGCCAAGGTTTAGAGTGTCTCCACCAAGAAGCTAAATGATGTCATTTCCTCTCAAAAACATTTCTCAGACAAATCCAGGTTGGGATATACCGGTGAAAGTAGTTCAGCTGTCAATATATCCAAGGAAGTGAAGTTTGTGAAAGCCAAAGAACCAGTAGTGGTTGCCTCTACTCCTGAGAAAGTAAAGGATGAAAAGAAGAAGAATGTGGCTGACCAACGGGTGTTGAATAAGCCTCGTAACCAATCAGTGGTTAAACCAGAAGCTAGAAGGAAATCACTTCCAAGATCACAAAGAGGTCCGAGAACGAACCATTTTTGCCATCATTGTGGACTTCAAGGACACACCAGACCAAACTGTCATAAGCTGAGAGCCTTGAAAAATGCAAGTGATCAAAGGTCAAGAGGACCAAGAAATGACAAGAGGACTTGGGCTGTTGAGCAATTAAGAGGTCGAGATGGTGATTTTGGAATGATGGATGTGATGAAGATGATTGGTGCATTCACCACCTGCTTGGAAAGCTTCACTAGAAGGTTTGAAAGCCTTAACACTCATACCCAATCCTATAGGGATATCACCCCAAACGCACGTGGTGTGTGGGTGAAGAAGGGTACTCATGCATAAGCATTACAACATGTCCATGCATTAATACTTCCAATGTTTTGTGACTATGCTTGGTTGTGTGCTTTTTGCTAGTTTGTGTTGAAAATTGTTTGCTTATTTATTTGCTTTAAATGTTTTTACATTTTTGCTTTTGATCAATCTTTTCTTGCATTTATGTCAAAAATCCTAAAACACATAAAAAGTTGAAAATCCAAAAAGTTTGATCAACATTATTGTGTTTTGTCACAAACATGTTTTGCCTTGTACCTTCATACTTATGGCTTTGTGCATTTACGAGCATAGCTTATTCCCTATGCACTCATATCATTGTGGGAAAAATCTTGAAATCTATGTGACTGTTGTAAATCGATCTTCAAACTTGTCATGAATGATTAGTCAATGGTTTTGTTAATCTTGAGACATGCATAGACTTGTGCCTATATATCTTCCCATTCTTTTATTTTATTGTTTTTGCTTAAAGAGCTCAACAAATGTAAATCTCCAAATGAAAAGAGATAATGAGCTGCAAAAGCCTGTCGCACATACTAGTATTTGACTAGGAAAAAGGGAAAGCGACCTAAAATAAAATGTATGATGCCCAAAAAGCCAAAGGCTTACCCATCAAATTGAAATATCAAAAATTTCAAGCATCGATCTCAAAATGAGATGTAATGATTCAAAAAGATCAAATGATATGATGTACATGGAGCCAAATGAAAAGCTTCAAAGTTATGTAATCAAGTTTTGTGGGAGGTCATATATGCATATTTCTATAATTGAGATAGGTCACTTTTCCTCGTGCTAATTGTGTATGCCTTGGTTGAATTGATCATTGAATCTTCACATTGGACTAAAGACTATCTCATTTTTGGTACCCACACACATCACACATGTCTATGTCCAATGAATGCCTTATTCATTTGTGTGATTGTACTTGATAAAATGTATTTTACATGCTCAATTTCTGTTGATCAAGCACAAAAAGATTTTTGAGTATTTTAGCTGTTTTTGGAAAGTATTTTATTTTTACAAAAGGTGTCAAAATTTTCAAAAACGGTCTTGCCTTGTTTTGGCGACTTGGTCGCTGGTCAGTCTAGTCGCATGCCCCTAGTCGCGAGCATTACTTAGAAGGTTTTCGCGTCTCAATGGCGGGTCAATGTCCCAGTCGCGAAAAATACTTAGAAATTTTTTCAAAATCTAGGTTTTTAGGTTTCTCGTGACTTGACGTGGTGACTTGTTCGCGAGCGGAGGTCCAGTCACGAGAGTCATACTGAAAGTTTCGCGACTCAACTCACGACTGTCTCACGGGAGGAACTTCCAGTCGTGAAAAACACTTAGGAAAGTTTTTCAAAATTTTTGTTTTAAGTGTTCTGGCGACTTGCATGCGACTTGACTCAGTCACGAAAATCTCGTGTTTTGCGAAAATAGGTCAGTTTTTAAAACATTTTGAGTTTTCCCTCGAACTTTTGTGACTATTCATTGTCTTCCCCATTTGAACCTCTCTCAAACTCACCGTGTTTCTCACAAAAACCATCATTTTCATCATTTTCTCAACAACAATCCTCAAGAAAAGGTATGGGTTTTTCGTCATGTTCAAAGTATTTCATGACTATAGCCTTGGATTTCTTGATTTTTGTGTTCTTGTTGGGTTTTGGAAATATGAAGTTTTGAATATGGTTTGGGTATTTTTGATTGAGTTTGTTCAATGGTTATTGTTGACATTGTTAATTTAATGCATTATATACATGTTTTCGTGCATGTTTCTCACTCTTGGATAGTATATCATGATTGTACTGTGCTGTGCAAATCATGTTCTTTGTAATGTGTCCCAAAGACTGTTATATGTGTTTCTGTGAAATTTGTAGACTACATTGTGCTTACTTGTGCCTGCACACTCATCACATTTGCACACCTCTTGCACCATTGTTGATTACGCTTGAATACATGCTGATTTTTTGCATACTTGGTTCATTTACCTTGTTTAAGTGATGTGTTTTTCTCAATGACAATGTGTGTTTATTTCATGGACTAACTTGGATCTAATCAAGTTTATGTTTGTGTATTGTGGTTTTGCACTTGGTTCTCTACTGTGTGTATGTCATTTTGCAAATGTCTCGTTGTTCTTCTCAAGGAAAAGAACCTGTAACTGATCTTCCATCATCTCCTATTTCAAAACGGACTCAAAGTTCGTCTCAAGCTTCAAACATTGAGAGATTCAGGACTCCACTCAACTCACAAACCTTTGACAACATTTTTAGAAAGGCTCCTACTATGGTGGAAAGGGTAGTAAAATTTGATACCCTGGGAACAACATTTATTCCTAGGATATTTGAAGCAAAAGATTGGGCTGATCTATTCGGGAACTTCAAGGACCCGATTGAAGAATTGGTTAAAGAGTTCTATTCACATGCTAGATACACAAGAGTTGAGCTAAAATGTTGGGTACGAGGAAAATAATTTTCCATCAATCCATACTACATCGCAAAGGTTCTTCGCATCACTATACCAGCAGATGTAGACCTCACTCCATATGATGATAGACAGCCTCAGATACAAGGCATTCTTCAAGTTCTTGGGCCTGACCATGAGGTTTCAAGCAAAGGCACATCCATAGGCACTGCAAAGTTTGCACCTGATCTGACGACTCTCAAATTGATCATGTTCTTCAACCTATATCCACTCTCAAACACTGCATTCATCTATCTTGGGAGAGCACAATTTCTATGTGATCTCATCACAGGAGCTTCGATTGACATATGTGCCCACATCATTGGGAAAACAGCGGCTTGATCAGCAGCACAAACATGTATTCCCTTTTGTAGTCTTGTCATGAAGATCATGGTTCTTGAAGGGTAAGTCTACTAACATATGGGAAGAAAATGGATCGTCTTCGTCCATTGTCCATGATTTCCCTTCAAGCCAGCAAAAGTCACTCTTCCAAAGCACCTAAGAGTGAACCTTTCCTTCATGCCACTTCATCCGGTCAAGGTTCAGCTACACCTGTGCATATCGAGACTGTTTCTCCCATTCCTTCGGAGATGCAAACAACTGGAACTCCATTTGCACCTCCTAGCTCTCAAGCTAATAGGTTAAGCACTCTGATTGAGAGTGTGTCTCAGCGAATTTCAAGTTTAGAACAGCTTCTCTACTCCACCAACAACCAAGTTCAAATGCATCTCACAGCCATTAAGACACAGTTAAATGCTATTCAACAAAAGCTAGAGGACAATCTTTAGCTATTCGTGCCAATAAGGGGGAGAGACAGCATACAGTAAGAGGGAGAGCAACACAAGAATGGGAAGTGTTCATATTGAAAGGGGGAGTTGTGTGAGCTCAGAAGAAGAATACACACATACTTTACTATTGACGTGTCTTGGTTTAGTTCATT